>VUQG01026270.1:6155-23869 GCA_015106755.1 Etia nguti | reverse complement strand
TATTTTTTATGTTTTTAATTTTTTTTTTTTTATTTGTTTTTATTTTTATTTTTGTTTTTTTTCCTTTTTCTTTTTTTTTTTTTTTTTTTTAGGTGTGAAAGGATAATAAAAAATAGAGCTTATAAACTACTCCAAGTCTTTTTAGCTACACTGGTTAGCAAGCTGGATCTATTATTCCCTCTGTTATCAGTTAGGATGTTAATTTTGGCTAATGCATCACATGTTACACAGTGATGCATTACTGTAATCATATTGCATTTTTCAGTAACACAGTACTCTAAAACGTTATTGTACTAAATTGACCAATTAAAGTTACAATTCGCATTCATTAAACACCAGAGCTTTGAATATGATACTGATTCAGATATATATACGTTTATGAAACAAATAAAACAATATATATTTTTTTTTCATTGGTGACCATAATTTTTTGAATTGTCTGATTGTTCATGAGACATCTAATGCAAAAAATTTGACCTGAAAGAATTTTATCTGATGGCAATTTGGGAACAGACTTGGGGTTTTTTTTTTATTGCATTTTTAGGTTTTTATGTTAATTTTTTTTTAACCTTTATTGATGCAGATTTGTTCTCCTCTGAGACTAGCAACCACATTATGGAAGCTAATGGGGATTTAAATATGTAAATAAAAAACAAATAAACAGGTAAAGACTTTTTTTTTTTTCTCCAGCCTTAGACATGTTTTTGTCATAATAATATATATGAAGCTATTAGGAAATTATAAAGGGATTTATTTTATCTTAAGACAGCAAAATCAACAGGTTCTTTCTACCTCTGGCCTGAATCGAGGAGCAGTTGTTATTCATTTTAGGAGAACATAATCATGGTTATTATTATAAATCTCATTAGTGTAAGGCAAAGATGAAAACCTCTTATGGTGTAAACCGCAATAACATAAAAGCGGTGTAAAACAAAAAAACCCTAAACTTACCAACTGGAGAAGCAAACCTGAACTTTTTTATCAATCTTTCCTGGTGGGGCATTCACCTGATCAAAAAAAAAAAAAAGTTTGTGCATGGTACTAAAGAGTCATAGTGCATATACTATGGCTTTTACATATTCAAACTAACCTATGGGGCTTTAAATACATCGCAGTAAATTATGGCAAGTGTAGATGAAACCCTATCAAAGAAATATGTTTTCATAGAAGAGGCAGATGTTATTAAGTTTCTTTTCAGAAACCAGTAGGTTTTAGTAGGTGTGCGATATAAAAAGCTTACGCCGGCTCTCTCAAAGTCGGACTTGTCTCAGTGTTGAAAGTCAAAAATCCCACGCACAATGTATATTGCTGCGTGCATGCAGGCAGGCACTTTAGCAGCAGACTGACTCCAAGGGCAGGACAAGATGGGAAACATTTCTCAGATTATTAAAGAGATGCTGTTTCATATTTTCCTTAAATGCTGTTGGCTTCTTTAAAGCCAACATATATTTAAACAGCTATGCTGAAATATAAATAAAAAACAAATTAATAGCTGAGTTGTGCGGGAAAAAAATTACTCTGTTACTGGATAGTCTTTTATTTACAGGGCTTTATTTAAGGAATGTTGGCTCAAAGTACCAAAGCTTCCTTTTCTATAGACAGGTCAGATTTTATCAAAGATAGGAAAACATTTTTCTCTATTCAAAGTATTTTATTCAAGGCTCATAGGGCCTTATTTAGTTGTATTTTTTTCTGGCATCCTGTGCTGGTACACTCGAAATAAATTGTGCAGTAAAGGTTGTAAATTGTTGCCAGGCATAACGTGGAGATAATATATGAGCTACTAATTTCAATTCTTGTAATTTATTAATGATCATTGATGACTTTTTAAAAATAATTTCTATTATCGTTGTTTATTCCCCTGTACTTTAAGTTTTTAATTTTCATATTTGTTTTTTTATTTTTGGCTTTCTGACTCTATTGCATAAATAGTTTTCTGCCATCCCACGCAATTGGGTCAAAGAGCAATGAAGTAACATAAAAGCAAGAACAACACGGAATGAAAAGCAACCAACAAACAAAACATTCTCCATTTTATAAATCGTTACATTTAGTTTCACAAAAATGATGAAAGATGTGCAAAGAGATTAAAATCGCACATTGTTAAGAAGATATTCTGTTCTACTACACCTATATTTCAGATTGTATTAAAAGAGATGGTGTGAAATACCAGATTAGAGAAGATTTTTGAAAGTGTAAGTGCATAAAGAAATTTCATGTACGGAAACTCAAAATACAAGATGTACCTGGCAGGAGCTTTTCACTCCTTTTTCTATGTAAGGTGTCTGCTGAAAGAAAAAAGCTAAAGTGGCCAGTAACTGTCTTGTATGCACGTGGGTGTACAAGCCATATCATTGCGGTAAGTGTCTTATTAAACACCTTTAAGCTTCTCCAAAATAAGTCCGTTCAGGAAAGTAAATTACTGTTACTAATTACTTTTTACGGTAACTTTCCCCAGCGGTGGTAAGCATGCAGTTCCAGCAGTAATTATTTCATCTGCATATGTCAGGGTTCAGCTGATGTACCGTACCTGGTAAGGATTCCATGGTGGTGATTAGTGCTGGATTAATTTCGTGTCCTTTGGTGTAAAGCAGATCCATTAACACTGATTTAGAAAAGGGCTATCGCGCATATACTCACCACAGTGCTCTTGGCAACTATAAGACAGTCGCTACTAATGTAAAGGCACATGTAAGGGGGGCGATGAGTGCAAGGCTGTATGTGTGAAAGGTGAAAAAGGTCAAGACACTGCAATGCTGTAACTCTTATAAGATGTGGGGGTCAGCGGCAAAGATCAGCTGGGTCAAATGTGCAATGGGAGACATTTTTCATAAGTCGCATTTCTCATCCCGATCTCTGAGGAAACGGTGAGGATGAAGAAGTGAACTGCGGAAAATGACATTTCCATGTGTGTAACCTCGTGCCTTGCCACGTCCCCTCTTGACAGGGAATGGCAGACCCTTCTCATCTCTCTTAGGCTGTCTCGTATATCACTCACGGCTCTCCATCCCAAGAGGTGGAAGAAAGAGTGAGAGGAAGAGTGCAGGTGATGCTGGTGGACTGCTCTTCAATCTAGAAGCTACTCAACAATCAGCAACACATCTATCACGAGCCCTAAAAGTAATTTTGAGCCAACTGACACACATACACTTGTATCCCCTGGTTTGTAATGTGGATGTAGTGTAGATGTCTGCCACTGAGCTAACTTGAACATTTTTTTTTTTTTTAGAAAAAAGGCATATTTTCACCCTTTATGGTGAATCAGTCCAGGACATAGACCAAGCCGACCGAGGAGAAAAGGACAGAGAGGAGACTGCAGTATTCTTATCGTCTTTAAACCCTGACAACCTGACCACTTGGTGGCACTAGCAGCCAAAATCACAGAGAAAAACAGGAGGCAGTGTGTCTGGGTATAACAGATAGACTTGTATGAATGTTCTTTTTCCATAACATAGCTTCAGCCGTGAATATGAATATTCTTAACAGCAGGCCTAAGACTATCAAAATAAATCAGATGCTGTAAACATCTCATTAAAGATGAATATTTCAGTTTTTGGAGCTGCTGTGAGAGCAGTAAAGTCTGCCAGAAACAGTGGGCAGCTTCATGTGAGGTGGGTAGTGTGGATGGGGAGCATGTGCACAACAGCATGCACATAAACATGCAGCAAACACATTCTTGGCATATGATAAAGTGCCCTCGGTGTACCAGTGCTCCTTTCGCTCTCAGGCTGCTGTTCATGCTTAGGTGGCAATTACAAGTAAAAACACTTCTGAGGACAGAGGGGGAGGCTAGTTTCGATTCAGGTCGCACGTGAGCCTAAATGTCATTGGCCGGAGAGCAGCAGGTTAATTGAAGCCATCTTGTCATTATGACCTGCTTAACTGAGTCCTGAAATCTGATTTGACTGACCAGTGCACACCCACTCACCCAACCACCCACAAATTTTGCATCCGTTTTCACCTTCCCGCTGTGCTGTTTAGCAATGATAAAAGCTTATGCATTCACTCTTATCAAGCTGTTATATAGGCGTTGTTGTTTATGATGCAATGTTTGTACTTTACATGCAGATTAGTAGCTGAATGAATAAAGCAAGCAGCCTAAAATTAATGAGTTAATCATTCAAAGACCCCACACACTTAACATGTCTCTTTATCTTTTGTTCTTTTACTTCACTTGACCTTCACTGTGCAGAATGATGCATGTAAACTAACTGCACTGCACTTATAAAATGGCTCCATTTGTATAATGTTGTTCTTGAAATAGAAAAAAACTTATGCTAAATATTAATAAGTGTTGTATGTTTTATGCCACCTATAGTCCTCAGACCATGACTAACTTATGAAAGTGGTTGCAATTTTTCTCATAAAACATGTATGCCATAAAATATGTAGAGTGTGTATCTGGCTAATTTTACACCGTATGGAAAAAGATATGGTACCTATGCCACAAGGGTGCCGCCGGGGTGCCCCCCCTCCGGAAAGACTGTACTATTTTGGTAATAATTCTAATAAACGTGAGCACAAGAGAGAGAAAGAGACCCTAGAATGAGTTGAAACATTAACTTGTTATTTATTCCTCCTTCAAACAGACTATTATGGATTTCAAAATCTTATTAGGTTTCCATATGTAGATATTTTCAGTGATATCAACTTTAATAGCAGGAAATTAACTAGGCACATAATTCTTTTCTTTTTCTCTTTTTTGCCATGTTTTTCTAGTAACCTATATTTGACAACAACATAATAAAACTGGATATTCTGCTTTGGTGTACCACCCAAATATTTTTAGTGGCCCCCATATGGTCACCCCTATGAAAAAATTCTGGAGGCGCCCCTGCTATGGTATAAGACACATGTAAGGCTTTTAAAAATTCCATACCTTTTCTGAGTTTATTTTTTAATTATTCTGTTCCTTTTCTGTATGAGTATTGATCCCTAAAAGCACTCCCCACTACAGCTGACACTGTCTAATTCATGCAGTGCTTTTATTACATACACACAGTGCTCTCACTACCACACGTATTTGAGTATGACACTTGAGGACACTTTTGATGTTCTGTCAGTTTTGCCCAAGGACATTTTGATGCTCGGAAGGGAGGAGCTGGGAACCAGCCACCTTCTGATTGGTCTACAGTATAACCTGCTATATGTAAATCATAGCTGCTTCGATCTGAAGACATTTATCTGTCATCAGAAATGGCTCAGAGCAGATGTAGACATCCAGTATTCACCTGACAGAAACATGATGGACTTTTCAGAAGTAAAAGGAAATGCAGTGGGTCCATAGACTGTACATAAAGGATGGATGTAGGTACAGGGACATGAGACTCCACATCATGAATTAGCAGTACTGTGCTCTTGTTAACGATGTCATATGCCTTTTTTTTTAATGGAGACAAGGTATTTGCACAAATGATTGAAACACTAAGTTAAAAGCTAAGGCTAGCTAAGTTGTTTGCATGCTGCATTGATAAACTGTATCTCACACACAAACAGGTACCTCCTAATTAGTGCCAAGAAAAAAAATCACAAAGTAATAGAATATACTCCTCGTATAGTTCCATTAAAAATGCATTTAAAGGCACCAACACCACAAACACATTCAGGATGCCCTGTTTAGTGACTACAATTCAAAGTGAGGTCCAGCAGACGGCTGCTAAAGGACTGTTAAGCACTGTTATGAAGACAGAAATTAGTTATAGATTTTTTTAACCAGGCTGTAAACATGTTTTTATACCTGAAGTTGGGCATCTTAACACAGGGTTTGCATTTGGAACTATGCTCCGGTGGCCCCTTGAAGAAACGCAGATTGCTTTGCACATGGCTTCTTTTTTCAGTTACCAAAGTTGATCAGTTCATCATTATTATAGCTATTATTATTATTATTATTATTATTTGACATTAAAATGAGGAGCAGGTTTGCAACTGTCTGCAATCAATTGCAACTTTGGTGCGTCAAGATGATGATAAAATGGCGATAAGACAGAGTCAGCCTGCTATCAGTTTGTGATTGAATGTGAAGTTGGCAATTACATGGAAAGTGTTTGTGACAATACAACAATTTGGTGTGATAAATCAGTAAAAAAAACGGGCAGCACGGTGGCAGCAAGAAGGTCCTGAGTTCAATTCCACCATCAGGCCGGGGGAGTTTGCATGTTCTCCCCGTGTTTGCGTGGGTTCCCTCCGGGTACTCCGGCTTCATCCCACCGTCCAAAGACATGCAGTTTGTGGGGATAGGTTAATTGATTAATCCAAATTGCCCATAGGTGTGAATGGTTGTCTGTCTATGTGTGTTAGACCTCCGACAGACTGGTGACCTGTCCAGGGTGTACCCCGCCTCTCGCCCTATGACAGCTGGGATAGGCTCCAGTGCCCCCCGCGACCCTGAAAAGGATAGGCGGGAGCGAATGGATGGATGGAAATCAGTAACTGCATATCTGCTGCTTTCTGTTCCAAAATCTGTTGCAGTCTACTCTGAATACTCAGAAATTCATAATAGGCAGAAAGTCCTATTTACTACTTTGACGTGTTGGCAAACTGTCTGCCTTCATAAATTTGTCTAATTTATAGGAAGGCAGAAAGTAACTGAAGTCAATCTGAGCCTGCGCAACTGACGGTGTTGCATACTCAAACTCTGGGCAGTTTCAGCAAATAGGTTACCAGCAGCAACAAAACCCAGATACAATCACCAGGAAACTACTGATTGTTCTTAGTCACAGGAAGGTTGTTGTGCTGTATTTTACTCTACTGTGGCTACGACATTAGGTAATCACTATTGGCATTTACTGAAAATTGTTTAGAAGTGAGACCGCAGCTGTTTGTATTTTACTTCAGCTGCAAAACCTGACAACATTGTGATCATGCCTGCTTTGAGGAATTAAAGATAATCTGATGATGTAGATAGGCTCTTTTCTTTTTTATATTAGCTTTGTAAAATAGTTTTTATGCCCTCCAAGTTATTATAAGATGTAGCTCACTTTGTTCTGGTGATTAGTCTAAAGCTGTTCCTCTTTATGAATATTAATTTTTTCATCTTTCTTTGCCAAAGCCTGAGGCACTAAGCACAGGTGTTTTGTGAATAACACGGAGGACAAGCAGCTAACTGCGGCTGAAACAGGAAGTTGCAGTAATAACTGCTGTCCCTAGTGCACCCTGGGTAATAATCAGCCCTCGTTTGTCATAATAGCAGGTAAATACTCAAGCACAGTCGCAGTAGTCCTCTCAGTAGGACACTGGCAGCAGCAGTGGTCCACAACAATATTTCACTTATTTTATTAAGTGAACAGGCATTCGGGTCGTTCTCTGAGGCCTGTTAGTGTTTACAGACACAACAGCAGAAATGAAAAGGGCAAGTCATGGCAGCATCGGAAAAGCCAGATTCAAACTCAGGTCGAAGTACAAAGGCGGTTACACGAGTGTAGTCAAGCTGCAGGGGTCTGCATTAATTATTCAAACGGTATTTTACAGTACTGTTTACAACCTTCCTTTTGCCGATTGCGTGTTGATGAAAACAAAAATCAATGTGGACATATTTAGTGCATCATAATTTAATAACAGAGGAAGATATTACTATGAAGAGAAATTTCTCCGCCTGTTCTCTTGCTGGCTGGTTATGAAATGTACAAAGCCAAAGCCTGAGGCAAAGTTTCTCTGTTGTGCTTTCCATCTCAGTGAAGAAACTCTGAGATAAGACAAATGGTTCAAATGACCTTTGAAAAGATCACCATCTCTCGGTTCGCCCGAAAGAGAAGGGAAAGCAAGAGGGAGAGAGGTAAGCGAGGGGGCCTATTTCTATACAGCCAGAAATAAAAGTGGATTCCCAAACCGTGTGAGTGTGTGCCCTATTCGTCTACCCGTCTCAATGCTTTCTGCTCCATTTATAGAAGTAAGTTTATTTGTCTCGGCCGAGGGCTTAACTGAAGCAGCAAAAGCAGGAGGGAAGGTGGGTTCAAGCTCACGTTTGTTACTGATTAACTAACAACTATCATGATTTATTTTTTCCCTTTTCTCCATTTTAATGAAATGCTCATAAATTGCCATGTGCTGCAGAGGGCCTCTACCCTGCACAGCTAGCTGCTAGCTCTGCCGTCCACAATGGCCTTTCATGGTGCTCATTACAGTCCTGTCCTGGGAGACTGTGCATAGCTAGCTAGCTCCCACTTGTACGCCTACTCCCAGCAGCCTTTCGTCTGTGTTTGACATTTCTGCATCTCAGCAGAGTTATTTTCTTACAAAAGTATCATGATGCCCTGACGTATGTTGAAAGTCTTGAAAGGGTAAAATATCAAATGAAAACAAATGTAAAGTGGAAGTATCTTTTTGGTTATATGACTTATATATATATAGGCAATTTTGGCTCGTTCCTTTCTTTTCACATCTTTACAAAACAGCCTTCTTTAGGTAATGCCAAAGCATTTCAGTTGGGTTGAGGTCATGTCATGAATTTTGCTCTGTTTTAATAATTCTGTTGTTGATTTCCTTGTAAACTTTGGGTCATTGTCTCCCCTGAGCTTAGTTCATGAGTTCCTGCCCTAAACGTCATCTATAAAAGTTCTCTGTACAATTTTGAATTTATTTTTCCTCCAGTTATAGCAAAACAGCCTGAAATAATGATGCTCCCTCCACCATGCTTCACAGGAGCTTCAAGTCTTTTTTTCCCCCACCAAAGCATGGTGTACTTTTCGACTTGTGTTTCATTTGTAAAAAGAACATTGTGTTGTGAAATACACAAGTGGTCTTTTGTAACAATTACATAGAGATTTCTACAAGTGTTTTGTTGTCCTGGTGTGATCTTTGCAAGGAGTATAGAAGTAAAAGTTTCCTCAATTTCAATTTCAGCAGTTTGCTTTATTGTGAGTTAATGATCCCTAGGTCTCTAGAAATGCTTATGTAGCCTTTTTCCAGAATTTTGCATGTTCATAATGTTTCTGCTAAGTTTATAGTAGTGGTGAAGGTAGTCGTGGTTGAGAAGAATAGACATTGCTGTAAAGGTTTTGTTACTTTGTGCCTCCAAGGTTATTATAGCCCACCAAAGCTTAACTAAAAACTGAAACTAGGTAGGGAAAAAAAACAACATTTGAATTAAAATAAAATTATAAATGAGACTTTATAAAAAGGTTAAAAAAAAAACTAGCTGCAACAGAATAGAATAGAATAGAATAGCCCTTTATTGTCATTGTACATGTACAACGAAATGTGGAATTATTTATGAAGCCTGATTGGTGGATAAGCTTAGTGAGACTCAAATGTATTGTAATGCTTGTTTTAAATTTACTACTTAAAATGTACCACATTGTAATAATAATACATTCAGCTAATGCTGAAACTAATATCTAAAGTAAAACCAAACATTTTCCAATACTAAAAACTAACTAAATAGCCTACATTTATTTTTTTTAGCTCTCAAAGCAACATAGTGAAAAGAACAGCTTGACATTTTTGGTAACAACAGTTATTCACTTAGATTAGAAGATCAATAACAATCTAGAAAATATGAAGCTACAGCCAGCGTTTAACTGAGCGTAACATAGGAGCAGGGTGAGACCTGATAATCACAGCGACTGTCAAACTGACAGAAGGTAACAAAATCTACCAGCACCTTCAAAGCGTACTAATTAACATGTAGTATCTTGTTTGCAGGGGGCATGGTTTAGGGTCCAAGAATATTTCCAGCAGTTGCTTGGCAACACAACTCGAGGAAGTTTTGGCTGCTGGTTTCTCCAAATGTCAAAACTGTCCTATATTGAGTGGCAGTAAGTGTTTCAATAAAGGCTTTCCGATCGTTTTATGCCCTGGGTTGTGCCTGCTAGGCTAAACACACTCAGCCCTTCATTATTATGGTCCAACATTATCTAACATAACAAATCAGAGTTTAAGTATTATTAATGCACAGATTAGCCCCACATTTTTGTCACTGTTAATTAAATATATATATATATATATATATACATGAAACCAATTCCATATACTTGAAAAGAAGAAGAAATAGTTGCTTAAAATAGTGATTAACTGTAGAAATCTGTACTGATGCTCTCACTGCTGGGCAAGTGCATTAGCTAAATGCTTATTTCCACTAAATGTGGTGCCTCAACAGGGTGTTTCTTGGCTCACAAAATTAAGATGTAAAATGGTTTGTGCCTTCACATGATGTAACCTATTAAATTAGTTGCCGTGCGTGTGTGTGTGTGAATGTGTGTGCAGGGAATACAAGGAGGAGATGTAGCCTGGACAGCAGCATCACTTGTGTCCCAATTAGCAATGCAGGGCTTTGAATGGGTCTTTAACCTTAGCAGAGCGTAATCATGTAATTAACGAGAATGGTGAAACCGACTGCCTAACGCTACCATCCTGCTCGAAATTTTCTCTGCAAAACATCGTCTAGACTCCATGTTTTCAGAGACAAAGACATCATTTGTGACCTTTAAGACAAGGAGAGGGTTCGCTTCCTTGGGCATTTGTCTTTTATTTACTTGAGCGCCGTTCTAAAATAACATCTGATTGTCATTCAGTGCATGTGAGCGTACGTGTGCATGCATACGCGGCCGTGTGTGTATTTGTGCATCCGTTAACTTCCCCGATGTGTCTCAGGGTGTGTATTTGCATATCATCCGCTGTCACAATTGCCCATCTAGGGTCTGTCCTAATGGCTGATTACCTACTGCTGGCATTTAAGCAGTGGCTGGAGGTGCACATTCCCTCCTGCTTGGACACGCCGCACATCAAACTGGATGAGTAGTTGTTTACAACAGCCTCGCTTTAATTGCTCATCATATTATTGACTTAACGATAAGACATGGGAGATTGAAAGGGACATATGGATTCGGACAGTGGCCATCAAATGCTGCTCACCACGTTGTGATTTTGTATCCACGATGACTATTAGCCAAACAAGCTGAGGCCTATTTAGCGGTAATCAGCAGAAGCACTGAGGAAGATAAAAATCAACCATGGGCATTATTTTCACTCCAGCCTTCAAGAGTGACAGGTCTATTATACAGTGCATGGAATTTATGAGATGATCATCTTTGATGGCCTGGATGTCCGCCGTTCGCTGTAATGTTTTCTATGGTAATGATGCTTCCCCTCTGCCTTGGACCACAAAACCGCCATCCGCCTTGTGACTCCATCTCTCTGCTGAAAGTGATTGTTGACGGCTCCATTAAGAGGGGGAAAAATATTTTCTTCTCCCTCCACTCCACCTCCCACCCACTCAGAAGCTTTATATTCGCTCGTCAGGCGAGCTTATTTATGTCGTCTTCTTCATCGCGGGGATGCATCAGGTTTGAACTTGTCGCTTTGATGGGGACGGGGGTGATTTGAAACGACCTTGATACAACTTCTGCACACGGGGAATGTAATGCCGCTGTGGGATCGTACAGGGAATCAAAAGCTGTGGCCTGGAACAGCGCACATTGAGTGTTGGTCATTACAGCCGCCTGATACCAAAGCGACAAATCTCACATCCGTCAGAGCTCTAAAGCTGTCTCGTCTGTCTTGCATAAAACTGTCATGTTGTGCAGTCGATGTGTAGTCTTGCAGCAGCTGTATATAATGCATATTCAAATGGATTTGTTTAAAGTTGCATACGAACGGCAATCATCAATTACTACACTGAAGGTGAAGGAAAATCCTACATGATTAAAGCTCAATATTAGCAGCAAGAAGACTTCCTGAACTTATGGTGGAATTAATCTCCTCATCCACATTACAGCTTTATTTGATTTTACCTTTAGCCTTGACACCAACTAGTGCTCCTATTGAAGCTGAGGTATATGATAATTTTTGTCTGCTAGAAAGCTGAAGAAGAAACTGCAAAGCTGATTTGCGGGTAATTTTGGGGAGAGGCGGGGCAAATGAAACCATTAGACTCTGGCGTGGATCTGGATCACTTACCTAAAAGTAGAGTTGGCTTTGGTCGAAAAGGTTTTTCCCAAGTGCTTCTCTAGTAATAATTCTAATAAGCATAAAAAAAACAAACGTACAGACGTTTACAAGTTTATGTCAAATTAATAAAAAGCTGTTCAGAGTGATCATATTTATACAGTGGTAATAGTGTGGTCTCTTCCAGGCCATCTGTATGGCACAGAGGGTCTCTGAATTGCTTGATGAGTATAAAAATGATGTGACTCATATTTCGTGGCCTTCACAGTCACCAGATACCGAGTCATAACTCTCTGTGAGATTTTGGACCAGCAGCGCTCTCTCCCGCCATCATCAAACTAAATGAGGTAATTGTCAGAACCAATAAAGGGAACGTTTTCAAATGACTCTGAAGCAGGAGCCAGACCGCAGTGCTCAGTTTTAAAAAGGTTTATTTTGCAGGCATTCAGAGAGAGTCAGGAGCTGGGAGAATCTCAGGTGAGTGTCAATTCATTGAACAGGAACGGTCTTTTGAGTCTTTTTCCTGAACAGGCGGAGGAGTGAGCTTCAGCCAACTCAGAGAATTACTGAGGGGTAAAGAGCGAAATGACGTTAGCAACAAGCCTTCACTAGGATTTGAAACTAGCGTCAGAGAGCATGATTACCATGACCAGTGTAAGGAAAATCTGGCGAGGAGTGTAGGCTTGAGCTCATCTTTAAAAGTACAGAAAGGAAATGAGCTGGTGGCAATCAGGTGTGTTGCCTGAAGAGTGGGAAAACCAGCAGGTGGAGTCCAAACCAAACTCTGTATGAAAGCTGACGAAAGGAAAGAGGCTAGACAGAGAGAGAAAGAGAAGAAAAACCCTGAGTAGCCCTGGACCGTGTCAGTAATAGTTTCTGCCCTATGAGTTTCAGACACTTGACTCTAGTTAGCCAGTGCCAAAGCACACCAGAGCTGTTCTAGAAGGGCATGGTGAACCCTTAAAAATACACTTTATGCTGTTTTTAGCTCATCCAGTCCAAGGAGGTGTCTGTCCATCCATCCATCTATCTATCCCAATTCACAAAATTGGTCAGAATTGAATCAAACTTTAACACAATCACCACCAAATAGGTCTTCACCCAAATTATACTCAAGGTCAAAGTAATCCTTTTTGGTCATTTTAATGCGATAGACTGTGAGCCAGATGAGCTACTTCGTCATAGACATTCTGGTTTCAATGATGAAACGCAATATAAGATGAAATAAAAGACACATGGATGTTATCCATTCATGGTAAGTTTTTAGATAAACTGAAGAATTACATGGTGATTTAAGGCTTTACATTAAAGGAGCATGTATTTGTTTCTTTTTAAAAGCACAAATTTTGTTGTGGAAAATCCATTTTTTCGATTAGGTGCTGAACCGGCTGAACCAAACCCGAAAACCATCTTCCTTATCAAGAACATATACTTATTTAAAACCTGCTTCATTGCCAAATCAAGGAACAGAATAGGAAATCTGACCTCTGAAGCTTGGATCTTTTGACACCTGTTTTTCATCGTGGGAATCAGAGCAGTAATTGCTTTTGAGGGGTCCCTGATCCATTTACACTGCACTCTGCTTTCCAAAGCCGGGAACATGATTTGTATTTGACACATGTCCTCGTTTCATCTCCTTTTATGTCTGCGCAGTCTTTGTGATGTGATGCTGTTTATTTGGGGTAGATGTTGCTTTTCAGTTTGGATCCTAAGGGAGGGGCGGTGGGTGTTAGAGGGTAGGGGTGATTTAAAAGACAGCATTATTTTTCATTTGATGCTTTCATCCGTGATCTACACTCTTAAACAAATACATTTTTTAAAAGTTTGCTTTCTAATGATTTCAAAAATTTATGAAACAAAAATTAAGTCAGTAAAGTAAACTTTTAAAGACACTGCACCTTAAGAGAATAATAACAGTACAAATCAATTCTGTTTCTTCCTTCGGAGGTATGGCACCCTGTTGTTTTCCAGGGTACACAAACCCTTTGTAATCATACCAAACAGTGAACCATACAGACTCACAAGAACCAGACACTATAAACACTTGAATTGCAATCCAATATCCTCTCTGTTTTTCTTCCCTTTGGATCTTGAATATGGAGGTGTGCATTCCAATTATCCTCCGCTGAAACATGAATGCAAAAGACCGAAAAACAACATTTAGAAAAAAATAAAGAAAGAGAATTTGTCTTTAGCTGCAGGGCATTCATTTAAACTACATTTGAGGGAAGAATTGGAGAGCAGAGGGAGGAAGGAGACTCATCAAACATGCCTGCTGTCATGCGGGGAAGGCGGGTGGGTGGCTGCGTGTGTGGCATCAGGTCACTTGCAGTCACACAAGAGCTGGGCCCTGAAATTTAGCAAACATATTATTTTGCCATTTATTTGTGTTTGAGGTCTTAAAAAGCATTAATAAAGCCAGGAATCAGCAGTATTTCTACCCTCTCCCTTTCCCAGTTTTCCAGTACTTTTTCCTGCCTCACGCTCCTGCATGATGCTGAAAATGATGCCAAACCCATGATTGCATTCTCGGGTAAAGTGCTTTTATTTTATTTCTGAAAAGAACAAACTCCAGAACATGAACAGAGATCATTTGTTTACAGCTTGAAAAACATCTAACATGTGTTTCAGGTCAGACACTCATGCTGGGATTTCAATTTCAATTTTTATTCCATGCTCCTCGTGCATTCTGTTATTTTTCCAAAAAGGACACACAGACACACCACTATCACCCTCTTTAATACAGGTTGATTTATCCTTTCAGAGCACAAGGACGATAGCCTCCTCAGGCTGGGAATCATTTTTTCCAGCTGACGCTAATCACCAGCTAATTAATAGTTGATGTGCCAGCTTAAAAAAACACGGCTGCTATTAACCTGTACATGCTATTGATTTAGCCTTGCTTTAGGTGCTGTAGGTACTTCTGGGAAAGAGAACACCTGACCGAGCAGATGCTCTGATACTCCGGGAGATCAAACTTACTAGCATTTAGTAACAGTGAGATGAAGATGAGCACACCAGCACCATGAAACAAGTTCATCACACTCAGGATTTTACTCAGTCTACCATCTGTAATCCTCCTAATGGCTCAGTCACACTACAATAAAAAATAGGACAGCAACCTCCTTGCAACTAGGAAGAATTGGGTGACCAGTTGACTGTGGAGGCAACCTGTCTCCAAACAGTTGTGGTATGACTCACACTGACTGCAATCACTGTCAGACAGGTTGATGAAGCTCTGCAAATAATTGCTGTGTAATTTATAAACACAGATTGTCAACATGTTGCAATCAATCCTAGTCAGTCTGCACCAATTAGCACATCCTCTTCGTTGCATATGTTTTTTTGCAATCGTGGACCTGATTCAGCTGGTTGTTTTCTGGTTATAATCTTATATAAAAGCAAGCTAGCATAGTGGCCATATCATTTTGTAGTTCAATCACCATCCTGCAGCAAATGAGTCGCTATTTGTGGAGTTTGAGTTTCTGGTTGTACTCTCATGTTGTACTCTGGTTACTGTGACTTCCTGTTTATGTAGATGGCAACAAAACGGCAGATCTCACCAATTTACCAAGGTATTTTAACAATGTATGGATAACTGCCAAAGTGATCCCATTCAATCACAAACCGATGGAAGACCGATTCTGTGTAGTTATGGTTTTATTGCTGTCTTCGCAAGTTTATCGCTCAAGATTTTAATAATTCTCGTCTGGTCCAATCTCGTGACTGTGGCGGTCACATGGAAACGACTGTCATGTTGGCAGCATATAATGTGTCACAAGCACAGGACAGGATTATTGGAAGCAAAACGTCATGTTTTAAAAAGGAAACAATAACTGTGGGATGGGCAGTATGGTGATGCGGTGCTTAGTACTGTTGCCTCACAGTAAGAAGACCCAAATCCAGGCTTGGACCTTTCTGTGTGGAGTTGGATGTTCTCTGAGTACTACAGCTTCCTCCCACAGTCAAAAAACATGAGTATGCAGTAGGAAAATTGGTGATTCTAAGAAGTGGTTGTAGGTGTGAATGTGAGAGTCTTTTTCTCTTGTAAGCCCTATGACTGAATGATGACCTGTCCGGGATGTACTCTGCTTCTGGCCCATGGATACGTCTACCCTCACTCTGAACTTGAACTGGAGAGGTGAAGGAAAATGGATGGAAGAAAACTGTAATGATAGAAAAACATAAAGAGGCCAACCATATAACAAAGGGTAAACTCAACACAGCTGCAGCCTACACAGGTGTGTGAGTTTGATAGAAAAATGCTGCACAATATGTAAGGTATATATTATGATATTAAAAACCACTGCATGTGTCTATTTAAGGACTTGAAAGAAAACTGACCAAAATACCAAGAGTGTAATTTAACAGACTTATCATGATTACTGCTCTATTATTAAGACATGGGAAGATCTGGCTTTAATTACAGTTTTGTATGCTATTAAATTATATTGTTGTATCGTGGTTTTCCATATACTTTCAGCTGCAGCAGTGTTGAACACTCTCATATCAAGTAAAGAACAGCAACAACAAAAAAAGAATAATCATATAGGATAAACAAGTACAATACAGAAATCTCCGGTGTCCTATTTTAATATTATATGGCTATATTAGGATTGTAACTATGAAAATGCTTCCACATAGAAGTAAAAGCCACAAGAAATAAAGTTCCCCCTGTGGTTCTATATATCTTTTTGATGCTCATCAGGGAAAGTCAAAGACTTTAGGCTTTGAATTAAAACCACCCTATTTGCATACTGAGAATGGTGACCCTAATTTTCAGAGAATTGATTAGTCAGTAGATTTGTACTCGCTGAACAAAATGTGCTCCACAACAGGTCAGTTTTGCAGCTGAACGCATCTTTAGCGGGCTACTACGAAGTGACATTCCTTGTCACGTCTCTTTTAAAAAGGCTAGGTAACTATGGTAACTTATGCTGAACAGAAAATCTGTTCAGTTTTGTTCAGAGTTTAGGTTTAAAATTGGCTGCAAGTGACGTTTGCGCCAATTAAATTTACAGACAATATGGTTTAAGAGCAAGATATATTTTCTGCCAAGGAGATACATTTTGTAATTCCAAACCTGCTAAACCAAATGTTAATGTGAACAAACGAAGCAGTGCAGTCAAGTTGCAGTAGCACTAAATGTATGTGTGTGTTGCCAGAAGGATTCAGTCGGTGAAAATCTATAATTCTGTTTAAATTCTTGATCATGATTTGCAGCCAAGTCCATTTTATACTCCTAATAAACTACAGAAAAATGGTTACTCTACTGAAGACTAATGACTGGAATTACAACTTTTTTTAAAGAAGGAGCTCTTGCTGGATTCAAAACATTTACACTTGAGGTACTCTTTGGTAGGGGTACGTATAAGCTAAAATATCAAAAAAGTTGAAGGCACTCTCTTTTCATATAAAATTTAAATGCCTTTATTTTCATAGCACAGTTACATTTAACTTTTACAGGCCTTGGTTTTCTCCTTAATGAAGGCAGAAATATATTGGAATTATAGCTATAAACATACTATGAGAATGAAGGCATTTTAATTGTATATGAAAAGAAAGTTCCCGGAGGTTTTAATTAACCTTTTACCTCATTGTGGGACAGTGCTGTCCGCTGTGTCTGACTCCAGTGTTTCTCAAACCAGCCAATGCTACAAGTCACACTAAGACAAACAGCAATTTTAGAGCGAAACTATGGTGACTGTGTTTAATAAGCTAGTGAGTTTGTTGCCTTTGAGACGATCAGTGTTGGGGAGTAACGTAATACATGTACCGGCGTTACGTATTTAAAATACAAAATATGAGTAACTGTATTCCGTTACAGTTACCGT
>VUQG01026269.1:44194-55589 GCA_015106755.1 Etia nguti | reverse complement strand
GGGAGGGCAAAGGGGTTAGATGGGGAAAGAGAGGGTGGTTTTGGGGGTGAGGTGGTGAGGGTGCAGGCTTTGTTTAGGAGATGGGGGAACAATAGGCATCCTCCTGGGTGGGGTGGGGGAGTAGGGTGGAATAGGGGATGCTGGTGTGCAAGGGAGCCGGATGGGGGGTGGTGGTGGTGGTAGTGGCGGTGGCTGGATTCTGGCTGTGGGAGGCTGGCGGAGCCTGTGCTGGCTTGCCTGACTGCCCGAGCTCCTCGTCTTTCAGCGCGTCTCCCACATCCACACAGATGTGACTGTATCTGAAAATGTGTCTCTTTCATTGTTTGTATCTGTGCCGATAATCACTTAAGTCACACAACAACACTGTTGTTGCACTTTGAAG
Source organism: Etia nguti (assembly GCA_015106755.1). Lineage (NCBI taxonomy): Eukaryota > Metazoa > Chordata > Actinopteri > Cichliformes > Cichlidae > Etia > Etia nguti. Next base: position 55,207 of record VUQG01026269.1, on the reverse strand, counting down.
ATGATAAGAATGCTGTTACCAAACCTGTGATTCTGCAGCATGTTGTACGATAATGCAACTTATCTCTATTAGAAGCAAAAAAGCAAAAATGAAAAAGAAATTGCCCATAAAAGCACATTCATACCCACAAGACGTGAAACCAGCTTACATGGCTTTACTTTTTGCAGCGTAATGAGCTAGTAATGCACTCATTGTGACATTCTGATGCTAATAACAGTTTTTTTTCTTTTTGCTTAATTTAGTTTCTATTATTTGTCGTTATCACTTTTTTCTAACTAAACTAATATAATCCCATTGAAATAAAACGAAAAACTATTTTGAAGTTTTTTACTTTTTTGATTCCTGAACATTTCACCTCCCAAAACTGATGTGACACGACAGGTAAATATTTCCCAGCGATATCAGTAAATGGCATGTCATTAGCCGATATTAGTCAACGACATCGTGTGTTACATAGGGACACAGATGCGTGATTTTGGGTCCTGTGGGTTCTGGTGTATGCTTGAGTGGATTGGGATCCTGAAAACACGGAGGTCGGTCAACACCTTGGGCTCTTTGCTGTTTTCCTTGAGTTTGTAGCTGAGTTTTTTAAGCCATGTGAGGCACACTGTCCTTCCAGAGGAGGGAAGAGTCACCGGGGAGTGTTGTTGCTATGGGGTCGTGTGTTTTCTCTCTAACGTTGTTTAGGTGGTGATCAGCAAAACATCAAGATTTGCTGGCAGAGCGTTACAATGTTCTGCAGTGCCATCACTTCACCTGCCATTGGCATAATTGCTGTGGCTGATCAGTGTACACCTACAATAATCCATGTTAATTTTTCTTTCTGAACATACAAAGGCAGGCATGGATTAACCCTAATCCTTGACTTAAAAAAACTCAATGAAGATCTCCACTGAAAAAAGTGACTTGGCTTAATCCTTGTCGCAGGAGCTGAGCCATTGTGTGAATAAACTGCAGAATGGAACTCGTGTAAAAACACGCTGATGTCTTTGATATTCCCTTTGAGTCACATTATCTTATTTCATTTGTAAAACTTTTATGTTTTTGTTTTTCTTCTGCAAAGACAGAAATGAATAACAAAATAAAAATACAATTTTTGCACATTACTTTTAAAGCTACATTTAACGTATACATTAAAAACTATCAGGAACAGTAAGTTCACGTATTTTGAAAGTAAGAACAGAAATAAATACTGTAAGCATGATCTCAGCCTTTCAGGGGTTTTGAGCACCAAGCAGAAGAATGGATGAGACCAACTGTCCCACCGTGGGAAGCCTGAATCAACTCTCACATTTCCTGACCTCAGCAGAAGGAAGTCTAGATTTCAACTACTTCTTCTGTATTTTCCCGGCTGGAGGAATTGACATGATAAACACTCCACAGAGTGGGCCAACAGCTCGCTCTGCTCTCTGAAAACTCCCACAGTGGAAAAATGTTTCCCTGCTGTTGTGCTCACGACCTCGGTTTTTGTGTTCAGCAGCCCTGATGGTGATTACTCACTGTTGTTTGTTCTGATAATTTCTTTTCACTCTGTGCAGAGTGTGATAAATCATTAAAAAATGATATATAATTACCTAATTGGAAACAAGTAAGTTTTCACAGAGTACGAAGTCTATTTCTCTTTTTCCTTGAACTTATATCCTTTTTATGGTAATTCAGCTGACGCTGGTTTGTGTTTGATTTGCTATTAGCAGCTGTGAACAGCAGCAGAAAATAGCACAAAAAAAGGAATCTTGTGGCTTTTTCATTTTTAAAAGATGAAATGACATTTTCTCCTCTTGCACATTTAAAGCTAAGATATTTATAATTAAAACCTGGCTTTTAATTTTACTGTCTCAATGGTTTTTTATTTTTAGCCTTGACCTGTAGCACTTAGCCAATTAGCCTAGCTATAGCTCACAACCTCAAGCTAGGTAATGCTAACGTTCAAATCATAATTTGAATTTGGAACGCCCATAAACTTGAATTACTTACTTGGAAAGTTGGAGCAGCTCAACAATCTCCAAGTTAACATACAAGATGGTGGCATTGAACGTAAGCTTCAGTAAAGCTGTAAAACTTTCAATTTGTACAGCCACTGTTGTGTGTTGTGACTTGCTAAATAAGCCACAACGCAGGCTCTATCTGATGTGCTGCAGCTGTGTGTTTCCGTGCAAAACAACAAGTATCATGGTGTATTGCTAGTAATACCTGAGTGGTGCGAACTTTGCTAAGAACTAAAATAAATCCAGTTTTACGACTTTTCAACTGGAACACGCTAACTCGGGAGTAAAGTAATTTCCAAGGCATACTTGTACCTCAAATGGTCTGTTGCAGAATTACTATAAAAGTCTTATTTTTTTTAACTAGTATGACTACATGTAAATATATAAGCCTTGATTTAATCTTTTTGTGCAGTTTATGCTATTATGAAGTTTGCAGTATAGCATTAATTAGAAATAGGAGGGGAAGGAGAGAGAGGGAATGACATACAACAAACATCCATAAAGAAAGCTTCCAGCGAAAAGCTAGCTTACCTACCATGGGCTCTGAGCTTGTTACAGTACCTCAGAAATGTCACAAATGAAGACTTTCAAATCCAGTGCTTTGTTCTGCCTTACTTGATGTTGATCGTACAATGTCAGCTCTCCACAATGTAGTCTTCAGCCTGCATTTTGAAGCCTCAACATTAGAGATTTAGATGCTGCCATGTTCCCATATTTGTATATAATGAAATTAAGTTTAGCAGCAAGTCACAATAACAGTTGCCTCAAGGGGCTTTATACTGTACGGTAAAGACACTTGGAGTATTAGAGGGAAAACGACAATCAGATGGTTTCCTGTACGCACAACTTGGCAAGAGAAAAGAAACTTTTGGCACACCCAACCTCAGTGAAGGGCAAACACCTGGCATGACTGGTGTGGGGTGGAAAAATGAAATCATAGGGAGACGACACAAAACCAAAACTAGTTTAAAACCAATTTTGAGCAACACAGACTATTGAAATGCTAGAACCTCAAATTTTACAAATTATTTTTTTAGATCATTCAATGTGTCCTTAACCAATGTTTTTTTGCTTGTGGAGTTAAACTCTGAGAGGGACGGACCACCCTCTGAGAGCACAATAAAATGACAAAAATCATTCAATAACAAGTTAGCCCAAAAAATGATTGATGATTATACTCCCTTGCAGAGATATGGGTTAATGGCACATTATGGTAGATTTTCAGTCAGTAAACAATTGAGCTGATTCAACATAGAGCAGCTTTTTTTTTTTTTACATGTAATTATTCCGCTGTTGATTTATCCCCCAGATCACCTTAAAGACCATTCGTTCTGATCCTTTGTGGTCTGTGATGAAGCCCAGCTGGAGTCTCAGCTTAGGAGAGAGGAATCCAAAAAACCCAAATGAAACGGTGCTGATAAAGCCAGTACTATATTTAAATAACCGACCGCACGCCAGCATGTTGCGGGGTGCGCAGCCGCCACACTCTCTGCCTCCTTACCTGCGACTGTCTAAATAAAGCAGGACCCAAGTTTTAATGGACCACAGATGGAAAACACAGTTCAGGGGCTAATTCGTTTTGTACGTGTGTTTTGAGGAGAGCGGAGCTCGCGTTGGTTGTAGAGGATGTAATCGTGGCAACGTGATGGCTAGATGGAGGTCACTGTACTCTTTTTCACATCCATGCAGCCGTACGCTGTTCCTTTACTAGGTGTGGGTTAAGACTCGCAGATGCACGCACATATGCAGCACACGTGGTGTCTGCCTCGGCACAACGCTCCTGTGTTCACACTTATTAAATGGTGTTGTATTGCTGTAACCTCCCCAGGCCTCCCTTTCCACTGGTGGAGGATATTGTCTCCTGCGCGTGTGTCTGTGTGACATGTGACAGCGACCCCACCCCCTCATTCTCCAATTTCCCTCCACCCTCCCAAGGAAGAGACTGGATAATGACTCGGTCTGACTCAGCACAAAAAAACCAACCAAAAGCTGGTGGATGAGGAATAACGGTAAGGACGGCGAGCAGAGAGGAGAGCTGCTAGCTGAACCTTTTACCGTCATATTTCAGGAGGAAATAAGCACTTCACTGTATCAGTGTGCAATCTGTGACCAATTACTGCATGTGTGCATAAATGGTAATGCCTCCGTGAGAAGAGATGGTGAAATAATGAGGAGCGCATGCTGTGAATCACAGCCTCTTCACCACTCATAAAGCAACTTTCTCTGTCTTACTCAAGTGCGTATTAGTGCCGAGAAAGAATAAAAGATGCTTTGCAGGTTTCTTTTCACTGATGCAGCTTTATTATTCAGCCTGATGAATATGTCTTTGTTTTTTTAAAAAACATGAAATCGGGTCAGAACTAATCAGAAGAACTGCAGACGTGGATAAAGGTTTTTTTGTTTTTTTTTTTCCAGTCTGTCTTCAGCAGAATGAAGTTATCAGTAATGGATTAATTGAAATCGTGACCAAATTATATCAAAAAGTCTGAACTCGGACACGTGCATCAATGCCAAGTCAAAAATCACATGTAATGGAGTAGAAAACTGATTAAAGTCTACATTAGAAATGGAACCACGAATAATCAGCTTGGTCTGAATGGAAGGCATTTGTAGGGTCTCATATGGATTATCCATGAAAGTAAGTAGCCACTAGTGAAACCAAACAAAACACCTTTCCAGCTTCAGATCACGTGAGAAACGCTGCTGAATATTGAATTTAATCAGTATGATACTGATTTCTGTTGATTGTTGTTCAGTGCAGGCGATCTAATGCAGCTGTTCTTCAAAATATCTTGGATGAAATTTTATATCCTGTCTTCTGCGCCGTGGTCATTTCAGCCATTTGATATTAGGGCTTCGTTCACCGCGACTTTCTTCTTCGTGTCTTATGGGAGCGGACTAGCACAAAGGACAAGATCCCCATCAAAGCAGTCAGACTGTGATATTGTCATACCAACGCATTCTCACCCTTGGGTGCTACAAAATACAGTTCTGTCAAGTAATGTCATTACACCTCTCTTTTGGTGTCGGTTCCTTAATGCACCAGCTACAGCGGTGTGTGTGTGTGTGTGTGTGTGTGTGTGTATATACTTCTATAGATATATAAAGCTGCTGCTTTAGTGACCTACACAGGCTGTACTAAGAGGTTGTGCAGATGGGAGTTTGTCAACCATGAGTTTGCAGTTTGTGTCCTTATCTGACTCTTGTGTTTTTGCACTTTTTTTCCCCACTCACTGATTATTTTATTTATTTATTTATTTTCACTTTTTACTTTGACTAACACTCCGTGGTTAGGGTTAGTTAAAGTAATGGAATGATCCTAGTTTGGGTAGGATAACCCCCACCTAAAAGGATGCCTTTGTAGACAAAGGCACACCAGCAGTGTTAATTGACACCCCTGGAATCTGAGTGGGCTGGTCATACTTTATAAACTGCAAGAGAATCTGTGTCGAAAAAGGGAAAAAAGCAGAGTTTTGTGTTCATGTGGTCAGTGTGTGTGTATTCAGTTCAAATCCACTCAGTTTAATTATCAAGTTCTTTGATTGGAGTTCCAGTGATGTCCATCAGTGCTGGGAAAATTCCTTTCACCCTCAAAGTTTTTCAGTTGAATTCAGTTTTATTTATATAGCTCCAAATCACAACTACAGTTGCCCAGTTGCTTAAGAGCTTTGTATTTTAAGGTAAAGACGCTACAATAATACAGAGAAAACGGAGAATTTTTGGCTGACCCAACAATCAGATCGCCCCCTATGAGCAAGCGCTTTGGCGACAGTGGGAAGGACAAACTCCCTTTCAACAGGAAGAAACCTCCAGCAGAACCAGGCTCAATTGGGGATGGCCATCTGCCGCAACTAGTTGGGGGTGAGGGGTGGAAGAAGAGAAGAAGACGCGCTGATTAGTTAGTTGACTGCTGATCACGTTATTCATTTGATTTGTTGGTGTTTGGCACTAGTGTACAATATATCGCAGTAACATTTAATATTATTTTATGCCATCAGTTGTAGGTGCATTAAGGTAGGAATGTACCTGCTTAAGCAGGTGCTGCTCAAGCCAGAAGTAGTCAAAGGCTTGCATCCTTGAAAGATTGTATGTGTAGTTTATCCTTTCTGACCCTTAAACACATCCAGTCTCTAAACCTTTGATGCCTTGGATAATGGATATATGAGCTAAGACTTTCTGTTCTGTGTATTTGTGTTTAAACGTGGATACTTTTTTTTTTTTAACATTTTAAAGGTTTTGGCCCTTGGTTTCAATTCTTTAACTCTTAACATGGGCTGTTTATTTGCGTGGAAACAATACCACCTATTCATTGCCTGCTTTCGTTCCTTGGATGTCCACATGTCCGCATGTTCGCAGCGGATATCTGCTTGTAGAGATTAGGATGACCTTCACTCTAATGTGTGAAAAGCAAAGTAAATCTGGTTGATTAGAAGTATAAAATGCACAATGTTCTGTGCTCATTGCATGAATGGGATGTGCTCAGTGTTTAGGAAAGAAGGAGGAAACGAAAAACTCACAGTGAACTATTCCCAGCACATTTGAGATGCCATGTATTAACTGTAACCACAGTCTGTTATTCTGGAAGGTTCTGGACCAAACCTTTGAATATGTACCTGTCTTCCCTCTCTTCTATAATTATGTTTTTTTCCTTGTCTCTCTGTGTTTTGTCCTTTTTAAAAAAATCTTTGTTTTTTCTCTTATCTTGCCTCTTGCCCCCACCCTCCCCCACCCCAGCCAGTTGTGGCAGATGGCCGACCCTCCCTGATCCTGGTTCTACCCAAACTTCCTGTTAAAATGTAGTTTTTCCTTCCCACTCTGTCACCGAGTGCTTGCTCATAGGGGACTGACTCTGTAAATTAAAGTTTAATCTTTGAAAATAATGTAGCACACACAATGTAGATGTTTTATTTCACAGTAAACGCTTAAATTTTGAGATTATGTATATATATATATTTTAATAATTAGAAAAGTAAGACTTTTAACAACTAATAGTGCTGTGGTGCAATGTTCCTATCTGTTAACTTTATTTGTAAGAAGTCTCCAAATTACTTACTTACTTTTTCATATACTTGATTCTGATGGGCGGTTATAGGAACATGTGATCTATTGCATTTTTGAGACACAAGCAAACAAACAAACATAAACCCTCCCAAAAACATTCTTTGGACTCATTTAGCATATTTACCTATTTGTAGCAGTGCTTTACATAGTATTTACATTTATTTTTACAGCGTATAGGATATGTTTCAAATGAACCTGAGGACATACATTACCACAAAGAGTTATAAAACTTTGTGATGGTTTTAGAAGAATCAGTTCGGAATATTTTCCTCACGTGGAACACTAGTAGCCACTGTGATCTGACCTTTGTCACGTCACTGAACTGGAGATCTGGAGATTTAAAAATTAGCCTGTTGTTTGGGATATGTGCATTCACCAAAATGCTAGCATGACAATAGCACTCCACCCTCAACTATGGTCACTTCTGGTAACATGGTAGCAGCCAATATACAACCGTTAGAGTCCACTAATGAAAGGCTGTATCAATGGTAACATCCATCCTTTATGTACAGTCTGTGATGCCTACTTTAGCAGGCAATGCTCTGGATTTTTACACAAGGACAATAATTCCCCATCACACAGATTAGAGGGCAGGCAGGTAAAGGAATGCCTAAAGTCTGAACAGATTGTGAAATATTCATTGGCATTTGCACATCTGTTGGATGTGTTCTAGGAAAGTTCAGTACTGCAGCCCCCATTATTTGTTACATCCATGTTGTAGCAAATCCCACCTCAGATGTTGCAAAGTCCTTATATTCAAAAGTTTAATTTACTAGAATACTAGATATATGCATGTATTAGTAAGAGAAAATAGAACTCAATTTTTCTCTTTTTCACAACTGTTCCTATAGTGATGACCAGGGTGGAAGTCAGGGACGGACGGCACATCAGCTCGGCTCGGAATCACACATTTAAATACATTCTGACTGCTTGAATAACATGAGGTGTACTTGAATGATTTTTACCTTGGGACCTCTGTTGTGGAGGCTATTAACATAGGAAGATGAATGAAGCACCCAGGAGTCTGCTTAGATATTGAATGCTTTAGTCACACTTGCATACTTGTAAAGAATGAATATTGTGCCATATGGTCCTTGAAGTAAAATAGCAATATTAAAATAAGCAGAGTACAAGAAATGTCACCCTTGATGGTGAATAATTCTCTTTGGGCCATATGGGCTACAACATTAAAACATGGCTAAACATTATAAAGTGGAACAATGTTTGCTTTGAGGATTATGGGAAAATCCTCTTTTTATAAAAACCTGTGTGTGTGTGTGTGTGTGTGTGCGTGTGCGCGTGTGTGTGTGTGTGTGTGCGCGCAAATGTTGGAAGCAGTTGAAACAGATGCCGTTGAGTGGTCCAACAGAAGAATGAGTGAAAGGAACTGCCTAGGCTGGGATAAAACATTCAACTTGTATAGCAACACGACCTCCTGCTGATGCACACATACAAGCACAATTACACACACAAACAGGTTTCTTCTGATAATGCAGACAATCTCACACCAGTAAAAGCTTCCATCTTCATTATAACCTCCATAAACGTTGCATACTTGCAAACACACGCATGTAGCAGGCCTGTGGAAGAGCTGTGAGAATCAAGTGAAAGTGGAAGAAAGGCGACACACGGGGAAAACATGAGAGTCCAAGGCAGCTGCAGGATTGTGGCTGTATGCCCCGTGTGTGTTCTCCTGAGGGCTGGCACTGACACTATGAAGCCTGCTGTCCTGGCTCGAGTGGCCCGGGCCTGCCTGGTGACAGAGAGACACATGGGGGGGCGGGGTGCCCGGGGTGCAGAAGAGTCGCCCAGTAGTCAGAGTTGATTGTTGTGTGACTAATGTCTCTCTCCAGCGTCCATCTGCTACTGGGCCCCTTTCGTGGCTCACATGTCCTGAGCCTAACTGTAGTTCTTATTCTTTAACCTCTCCTCTTCATCAAAACCTTTGTCCACACAAATATCAGTGTTAATATGAAGCTACTGGATTCACTGAGATATAGTGCCTGTATTCAGGAAAATTAAGAATCTCAAATAGGTTATTGCATTGTGACAAATATAACAAAGTTTTTACAGTTGAAAAGATTTTTTCCCTTTTCCGCAATTTCTAAGCAAGTTTATATTTTAGTCAGAGATAATTGAGGCACAGTGATGAAACCAGAAGTTCTTCACAGAGCTTTACACCAAGTTCAAGATGATCATTTTGCAGCCGAGATTTAAAACCAGTGAACCTTTCATGTAGAGATTAAATTATCCTCTAAATACAAATACTTAAGAATTTAAATCAATGACTCTTAAAAGAATTGAAGTTAATACTAGGTTTTTATTTTGGGGTGTGGCGTTGTTACTTACACACTGTGCAGTCTTATATGGACCTTTGAGATTCACCACAACCCTTAAAGGCCTTATTCACCACTGCGCGGTCTATGTTTGGCTTTTAATGGTTTGCTTTGTCCTTCTGTAGACTCACACTTCTTATATTCTTATTTAGAAGGCTATTCCCCAAAAGTTAATTCTGTTCATCTGGACGTAGCGTTTTCAGTGGAAGAAACATTTCGTCACTCATCCAAGTGACTTCTTCAGTCTCAGCTGACTGCAGGTTTCCCCAACCTTGTAAGCAGTACATTTGCATAATGACTGAAACTAGCGCCACTGAAGGAGCAGGCTATTAGAAGGCTGTTCTTGGTCTACTTACTGACCTACAGCACATCCTTCTCCTTCTTACCATAAAGCCCACACTGAACATTAAAAATAGGCTTCCTGATTCGCAGATCCCTCTGGTGCAAAATCGCGTAAATCTCACAGAACTGGTCTCGGTAAATAAATATAAAGTTATTTTTACTGACTTTGAGACAGTTGCTTCATTCTGCAAATGATATGAACATTGCTGCATCTGTTGGGTGTGTTAGCAGTATAATGTTAGCTTTGTTGTTCTACCTGGCGGTTATTAGATGTTCGTGTTTAATACCATGTAATCCCTACACACCGGGATATAGTTTGCATAATTTTCCCCTGTATTCCACCACAGTAGATGATGCAATCTCATGATGTGGTTGAAGTGCAGACTAGTGTTTTTTTTTTTAACATGCACGATCCATCCGAAACATCATATCATCGCCCATGTCTACCAAAAAGAGGAAACTTCGCAAACAGAGGATTCACCACAAAGTGCAAACGTGTCTCCTGAACAGGAAGTTCCAGATTAGATTCAGTGAAACGACGATGGCAGGAGGACAAAGGTCTGGAAACGGCTTGGAGTGGCTCATGATCTGAAGCATTTGTTTGTGATCGTGGTTTGTTAAACTACATTTGAACCCCGAGTATAAAAATGGCTCGCGACGAGTCTCTAGAAAAATTTGGTGAATCTCATATCGTTTTCAGCCTTTATGTCATTTTAACCAATTAACAGCTGGTGGATGAAACCCCAGTTTATGCAAACGTGATCTTGTCAGTCTGGTTTTTTTGCCTTACGCAAAAATTCCTCTCATTAGAACATTTGCATGTTTTTTTTTATGTTGATGAGTGTACTGTAATGGAGTAATTCATGTGAGATCGGAACCACAGTCTGTCTTCCTGTAATGTTGACAATTATGAGTACAAGCTTTTAGCAATATTTTAAGTACATTTTTACTTGAATGGGTATTTACACTATGAACCTTAACACACTTTTGAGTGTTCACAGACCTCATGTGCAGAGAAGTGAAATATAGCAAGTATTTATTCAGGCTGAGCTTGGTATTTAAAGCATGTTGCTCAGTAATAAAAGTAGTAGTGTTGAGTGTTTAGATGCAACAGAGGTTATAAATGTAGCAGTGAGAATTAAAACGCCTTTGAATTTAAGCGTAGGTGGTCTATTGTCATCTTTTCAGCATAGGGTCTTTAAAGAGGTCAAATGTTTTCTGAAGAGCTCTCCAGTAAAATGCAGAAATATTTTCAGTGGAAGAAGAAATTCCACATTTCTGTAGCACGT
>VUQG01026269.1:22687-44174 GCA_015106755.1 Etia nguti | reverse complement strand
TCCTCCCTGGTTTTTTTTTTTTTTTTTTTTCCTGGGTGAATCTTTGAATGCAGGAATGCTTTTATGCTGAAATGGAATATTATTTAAGCTTTCCTTTTTAACCAAGGTTATGGGGAACAAAGAGCTCGCTGACGATACAGTGGTAACAGACGCTGATACATTTTATTTGGGTGTCAGAATGGGGCGAAACAGTTTGAATACACTGCTTAGAGATTGTAATGATATTTGATTACTAACCGACAGCTCTGAAGCACCTTTATTTTATTTTGTTTTTGATCTCCTGTCCTAAGCAATGAGTCGGTCTTCTGATTTTTAATTTTTTAAAGAAGATATTTCAGTCTGACCATTGGAAGTTATAAATCCTCTGCTAACCAGTTCACCTGTGGAGTCCTTCAGGTCTTTGTTCATACCACAAATCTCAGAAAGTTCAATTTTCTATGTGTGTGACTAAAGGCAGACACGTGAAGCGATTTGCTCTTTGCACATCACCCCATAGCTCACGGTCGGTTCACTAGTGGACGTGTGAGTGCATAGGCGACCCACTAAGGTGCCGTGTCATATGTCAGCTGTTGTCTTCACCTCCTGTTGGTGGTTGTAAATTTCACCTGATACCCACTTTGCATCACTAATGGTTGTTCTGACTGTGCTAAACTTCACTGAGATTCCACAATCTCTGGCCACCACGTTGCTCCTTGTGTCTTCCTGTTTCTAATCCCCTTTACGGTCCTTTCTTATAGGAACTATAAAAGAATAAAAATAAAAAACAATCAGTTAGTAACTGATTAGTTGAGAGCTTTGTCCTCCTTTTTTGAAGCAAGGTCTAGAATCCAGGTTTTATCCTAAATAAGAAAGTTGATTTTGGCTGTCGTGCAATACCTGTTTCCTTTTCTTTTGCAATGGCACAATTAACGCTTTGTTAAACTTACAAAATCCAGTAAATGAATCCATATAAGAGACTCAGCCAAATGTGCTTCATTACTTAAATCCTGCACAGAACAGAATTCTTCTTAAGAAAATACTCTCGTCTTGTCCTGAGTTGGATAAGCTGAGGAAGATGGATGGAAAATGCTAACAGCTCCTCAAAGGTCAGTTGATTTGTACAGGTTTTTATTAGTTCTTTAGTTTTAAACATAAAGTAATTTTAGCTCAAAATGTAGCATTATCAATAAGGCAAGTCCACTGGTTACTCTTCTAATAAGTCTTTTTTGGACTTTAACTGTATATTTTCACTGTAGTTTTGTGCAGTGTTCATTTTGACAGTGAATTTTGATTTGCTTTTTAGTTGTAGTCTTTTGACTAAAATGCCCTTTAGTTTCAGTCAAATTTGAGGTGTCTAAATTCTTTTAGTTTTAGTCTTTAATCTTCTAATCTCATCATAAGATTAAAGTCATTCAGTTGATTAAAAAACAAAATGTTTGTTGTGTTTTTACTGGTGAGAGTTGCTCCACACAGTTTATTAAACGTCTTACTTTCCTTGACTTTAAATGCAAAATGTGGCCATATGTCTACTCTCTTCTCTTCCTTCAAAGCGTTGACATTTTGTTGCGTAATCAGTTCTGATTGGATCTCATCGCTCCAGAATATTTTCATCTCTTTCTATTTATTGACAAAAAGTCATCATAGTTTTTTAATTTAGCTATTATCTTGTTTTTGTCAGGAAACAAAGAGTCACTAATGAAAATTATGACAAAAAGCAAGAAAAGTCAACAAAGTTCATGCTGGTTTCGTGCTGTGCTCTGGGTTCATTGTCTCTAAAAAGCTGTCAGATGTAGCTGGAATCGACCTTAATCAGTAGTAGAAATCAAAACTAGTCATTTTATCCTCTATTTATAATAAAATATTTCTCAGTGATGCTTCAAACCTTGATTTTAATAGGTTGCCAGTGTCAGTGACTGACTCTGATGGGCTTTAAAAAGCCCTTTTACAAACAAAATGAGTCTAGTGTAATACTATGCTTCTGTTAGCTACCATGTGGAAGCAGCATATTTAGTCGTTTTTTTGTGAAAGGTTGAAGGTTGACAACAAATTAACAAGAGCTGACTTATTTAAAACATTTTTGCCATTGACGTATCAGTGAAATGACTGTAACGTCAAACTAGACGATCACAGCTTCTGTAACCTGACTTCAGCATGAAAAGTCTCACAGAGACACTGAAACTCGTAAGAAATCTAGCTGCTGCTGCTCGTTGGTGCGGGCTGCTGGATGAATGAATCTTTGTTTGAATGGGGAAAAACTGCTGGAGAGGGGCGGGCGGGAAGAGGCGGGGAAGAAAGCCACGATGGGAAGTTGGAGAGGAAACGGAAACGAGGGTGAACAGAATAAGCATGAAGAGAGAACCTGGGGACAGACTCTAGTAAAACCAGCAGATCCCTTTCATTACACATGTCTGTAATTCTCTGCCAGCGGATGTTTTCTTGTGGATTCGCAGCGTTTTCCCCCAGGTGTTAAAAAGCCTCGAGCTGAACGCTGGTGTGCAGACGGGGTTAAAATGTGTCCAAAATGTTGCCTGCTGCTTTACATGCTTCAGTTGCATGTGTGCTTACTGTCAGATATAATTGTGTTAAATATAGACACGCACACACACACATATCTACTTCACACTGCAGGCTTGTTCAGGCTGTGGCAGGGGACAGTGCATGGGAAGTGTGAACAGTAGAAGACCAGACAAAATGACATGTGTTCGCCCAAGGGGCTGGCACAGTAATTGTGTGTGTGTGTGTGTGTGTGTGTCTGTGTGTGTGAGTGTGGTGTGCATATGGTGGTGGTGTTTGAGTGTGGTGTGTACTGTGCCAACCCTGCTGTTTACCATGGGGGATTTTAGAAGAATTGTAGGCAGCTGGCAAGCCCCTTCAGTTTGTCTTCTTTCCCTCCCTGAGTCTGCTAGTAGCAGTGTGTAGTAGTAGCATGCCCCTCATACGCTTGCACTCCTTACGTGCATGGATTTGATGTACCACAACGGTTTTAACAAAATAGGCAATTTCCTTCATGAAAGGAAGCAATACTTTGCCTCTTGCAGCTGGAATACAGGCTTGCTACATGTTGATCGGAACTTAAAGCTACATTAAAAAATATTTTCCTGGTTTAAAAAAAAAATGCTGACTTAATATCAGTGTGAATCACAAAGCAGTCTGCAGAGAGAGAAGAATGGCACCCCTCCATTATGTTTGTCCCATTTTCTGAAATGAAATTCTGGGATGTGGTGATCACACCTGCACAATGCAAGCTGAAAACCAAAATTTAGCAGTGAAATCCATATTTGTCTCCTGAACATGACTGAGAAGCTCACTGGACGGAAGGCGCCGGGTGATCAGTTGATCCTTTCCTCCGGGTTTCGGGATGTAATCGCATCAAAACCTTGACTCGAGTTTCTTTTTTCCCTTTCCTGCTCTTTTTTTGTGTCAGTATTTTGATAAAAGATGGGCACAGCCACAGGGACACTGCTCGCCGGACAAGCGAGGCACCCTTACGAAGCCTCGAGCTGATTTTGTTTTTGCTGTCGCCATCTTGGTGCTTTGGAATCGGACATGACAAGCGAGAGTCGCATCTGTCTGTGGAACAGAACTCGATGTTTTATTCAAGTGTTTGATCGCAGTGAACACTCTCCTGATCACTTTTCAGACACTTCTATACAATCGGGAGTCTTTTTGGAACCAGAGGAATCGGCCCCTGCTGGTCAATGTTGGCTTCAGTTTGCAGACCCTAAAGCTGCGTCCATCTTTTACACAGTCAGTGGTTATAAGCTGACTCCACACTGTACCAAACAGTAAAATTATCAGTTTCAGTATTAAAGGGTTTTTCAGTAGCGTGCTACTTTGTCTTGTCGTATACGTGAGCTTGTGTTGCTGCAGTAAAATTTAATTTGCAAATATGGGAAGAATCAAGTTTGAATGTTAATGACTAATACGATACTTTTCTTTGTTATTCTTCTTCTCTTGTAGAGCTCTGACAGTGGATTTTGGAGCAGCTCACTCACTTTTCTACAGTTCACTAGTCCCTTACATTTTTATTACTGGTAGTTACCATTTGGAGCTACCGTCAGTTTCTAGTTGGCCACAGCTGGCTGTTGTTACTGGGAGTTAATTATTACCATTATAGTTCATTTTAGCTTCAGTTTATCACTAGGCTTTTAATTACTTTATCAACTTGGCATCAAGGCATTTGCACTGAGTACACATCAGCTAGTTAACGTTAGCTGCCAGTATGGAGCGCAGTAGCTGGAGTGGCAGTGAGAGTCCAGGGGAGGACATGGACAGACTGAGTGATTCTGGAGGGGATAAGACCATGGATGGGGATCCCGAGGGAGTTTGGAGCCCGGACATCGAGCAGAGCTTCCAGGAGGCCCTGGCCATCTATCCGCCCTGTGGAAGGAGGAAGATTATACTGTCGGATGAAGGGAAGATGTACGGTGAGTGATGGGAAATCAGGGCTGTGTATAAATCACTACAAGTTACTGAAACTTTATTCTATGAAATGTAGGAAAAAAACTGAAAAAAAAAGGTCTTTCTCTCATATCGATGTAGATAAACAATAAAAATGGAAAAGCTAAAAACGGTCAGTGTTACTCCTCGCTTAATAAATGTTCCTATTGCTTTGGACTGTCAATTACAGGAGCGGTTGTGAAAGTGTGATGCACCTCGTGTGCTTCGTTTTGGATTCTACACGAGGGCGCAAACAAACAGAGGTCACTTGTTTGTGTTGTTCTACAGCAGCGGGCCATATTTAATAAGTGTGAATAATTTTGATAGTTCATCGCTAATTCACACACTATATGTGGTAGAATGTGATATAAACACACCGAACGATTGGCTGAGCTGTTGAAATGTTGGCTGTTGTGTCAGACGGCGCGAATAACGGCATAGACGGCTGTGGTGGAGGCTTGTCTCGCAGGGCAAAGTGTCAGAGATGCAGGGGGAGAAAAGAGCCGTAAAAGAGAGGAAACAGAAGCAGGCTATAGGTGCACAGTGTGTGTGAGCGTGGGACTAAGACAGAGAGAGTACATATATTTGTGTGTGTGTGTGTGTGAACTAATAGAGTGATGAACAGATGGTTCTCTGGCTGCCACCAGCTGCGTCCCCCCCTCCCTTTCACCCTGTTGTTTTTCTTTTTTCCTCTCTTTCACCGTATATGTAGCGTGCTCTCTAGTGAATACTTCTTGAGTTTTGGGAATCGAGAGAAAATCAAAATCAGTATCCCAAATATGAGATAGTTGTTTCCTCTACCATATAGGTCAAAG
Organism: Etia nguti; assembly: GCA_015106755.1. Lineage (NCBI taxonomy): Eukaryota > Metazoa > Chordata > Actinopteri > Cichliformes > Cichlidae > Etia > Etia nguti. Next base: position 38,940 of record VUQG01026269.1, on the reverse strand, counting down.
GTCCCACACAGATTAGAACGCTAAGTATGAGCCCCAAAAGAGGGCGACCATATTTGTTTGTCCCATTAGTGAGGTCAGGTCCTGTTCATGGGTGATCTGGCTTACAGTCTGTGTGCCAGTGCGTCTCTAGGGTGTTTGGTTAGGTTAAGGTCAGGACCTTTTAAAGCACCACAACGTTATACTTTTAAAAACTTGTGAATCGTCCCAACATCACAGTTTCCTTTAACCGTACCGGAATTTTTGCATCTTTTATCTAATCGTCTTCTTTTTTTAGCTTCAAGTTATTGTTTTGCGTTAGCCGTCCTTTTCTTTGAACCCCAGAGACACAATAAGAAGTGTTTCTAAGCCTGTAAAACAAACTTATGTAACATTAATGCTATGATAATCTATGAGGAATATAGCCTACTATAATTAGATGTCTTAAAACAGCTTAACAACACTAATGTTTTGTGTGCTGGTATAACTCAGTGGTTGAGCAGGTGACTTATTTGCCAAAAGGCTTCTGGGTTCGAGTCGGCCCTGGGCCATTTCCTGTGTGTTGTTCCCCTTGCTCTCTCTGTCTCTCTCTCTCTGAATGGTGATGCATAATGTAAATCAGACCGTCGAACTGTCGCCAGCTTTCAACAGAAATTAGCTAAATGTTGCTCGAATGAAAACCACTATTACTATTTGTTTCTCTCCCAGTAACTTAAAAAAAAATATATGTTTCGTCATATTTTGTTATCAGACAAAGAACCAATATGAAATATTCACTGATGGAAAGCCCATCAGTCAGTTATAATAACATAGTTAGAAACCTCTTGTTTTGTACTGCTGACATCTGGATTTTAGAACATCAGTGTGATTGGTGCCAAACACATAGACTGACGACAACGGCTGTGCTGTGATTTTGGTTATATTTACATGTAAATGTGGTTCTTTCACATCCCCTGGTCATTCATGTGCTGTTCTCTGAATAGAGTAGAAACAGAGGGAGGTGTACCCGAAAAACCTTGCAGCCGACAACCCAAACCCTAAACGCTATGGACATGCACAGATTGGAAGCGGCAGCGCACTCCTGTCGTGCAGAAGTCGCGTTGATGCTAAACCTCGCGATCGGGCTCCTTTGTGTTCCTGATCAGTTGCCATTCAATCAGACTCATTCTGTTCTCTGCCTTGGTGGCATGTTCGGTTTGTTTACCTTGTTGACTCTGTGTGCAGGTTGTTGACACGTTTATCATGGTGACCTAATCGAGTTAGATGGTGTCTGTTTTCAGAGGCAGAGCAGGAAAGGCGAAATGGCAAGAAGGGATGAGCAGCATTTGGCCACAGAGACCAGGGGTTTTAATCACTGCCTACAACATCTGCGCTACCCGGAATTATAAAACAGTATCTAGTTTATTCTAATTTTTAGCTAATGGAGCTTGCAGGATCGAATAGGCTCTTATTTTATTTCATGCCTCTTGTTTAATCGGGCTCTTGAGGCTTTGTTGAGTTTGTTTTGGTTTTTGATTTTCCTGCTTTTTTTCTGCTTACACAGAAGCCAAATACAAGCTTAGTTATTAAAGCCAAACTTCAGCATCTTTAAGGGTAGATTCGCTTTCTTTGACATTACATTAAGGCACACTGAGTGACTGGTAAGTAGTCTTACAGTAGAGAGGAGAAACGAGTAATACCTGATAGGCAGGGGACTACTGCGGTTTTAGAAACACCCCCCCACTGGGTCCAGGAAAATGGAGCGAAATGTAAAAGAAGAAGAAACGGGTACGAAAAGTGCCGGGGTAAACTTAGTGGGTGAGAAGCTTAGAAACATCATAATGTGGGTGCATATAAAAGGGAATGAAAAGGCGAATAATGGCTCTATTATCCTTGGGAAAGATGCATCAAAAGTACAATATGATGACCAGTGCCTTTGTCTCCTACATATCCTATAGATCCACTGACTAATACACAGAATGGCATTGAATCTTCTGTCTCTTAAGCGGTGAGCATGCTCAAACCAGCTATGTCACCGGGGGCTTTACTTATTGAGAATGTGAGTGGAAGAAGGATAGACTGTGACACATGTTGGCAAAAGTTTTCCAGTCACATGGTGTAATACACACCTACATTTTCTTCATTGTAAAAATGTAATTGTCTTAAACTAGAGGTGTTGCTTGACATCCTTCACTGGGGCTGAATGGTTTTGGTTCTTTCCAGTTGACGTACCAACAACGTTGCAAAATCAACTTCAGCGAAACCAGTTACTCGACTTATATGACTCATTTTGAAGATACTCTTCATCTTCCCCTAAGACAAAGGGCTAGCTACCCTTCTGCCTTTGTTTCTTCTTTAGATGGCCAGGAATTTAATCCTCACGTGCCCGATGCGTGACTGTATTTTAAAAATGTTTTTCCTGTGTGTGCGTTACTGTACGCCGCTGATGTATCTATATTGTTTTTTATCTTCTTAGGGGCTGTAAGCTACCCGAGTTCCTTTTCCAGTAATAATAACATACAAAGCATAAGACTCACTAAATTTCAGGCTCACTGCCACCTACTTTATGTGACGTTATTAAGAGAAAAGTTGCTCAAATCGCTGCCTTTTTCAGCTAAATTTGTCTTTAGTTCTCATAAATCATATAAAAGTAGAGAAATTACTTTTTAAAGGATAATTCAGTAGAAAACAAATTTACCCTAAGTCAGTGTCTGGTCAGATTAGTATGGTTTTCACTACGTGATCAGCAGTGCTGACAAGCTTTAAGCACAACACCCAGATCTTATCACCTTATGGTGAACATGTGCATGAGCACGGGTCGGCATTAGCATTTATTTAAGCCCTGTTTGGCAAATGGAAATCTGGTAGCCTTCGCTCTCCTTTTAGCTGTCTCCACAAACACCTTTAAAAGGAAATATCTGGCTTTTTTTAAGCTGCTAAATGCTCTCCAGCTAGTCTGTGGCTTTGGCCGTCAAAGCTGACGTCTGCTGCTGCGAGTAACAGGATTTATGAGACCGAAGGAAGTAAAGAGACGCAAAAACAAAGCAAAGAAGAACCGCCGAGTCCTGCGATCATTCCCTGTATGACCTCACAAATAATGAGTCGTCTTAGACCACTGTGATATGTGGTTCACGTTTAATTTCAGTGTGCACTGAAACTAAATTGGAATAAACTGGTATTAATACTGAAATTTTGGAGTGGTTTCAGAATGAAAGGAGAAAATGAATATTAAAGGCTTTATTTGTTGTCAGAATTGAGGGTTTAAGTCTTTTACTGGTTCTATCCTCACAGCTTCTTCATCACATTGCATGTTTTAATCATCACATTATTCCGTTCCCTGACAGTGACAGTCATGTTAACATGAGAAATTTAACAAAATATCATATTATTATCAGCACCTTTTAAAAATAATATTTACACGGTGTTGGGAACACTCAGTCAACACTTCTTGGTTCCTTTGAAACAGGTCAGATACCGTGATGCGGTACATATTACGGTCGTCCAACATTAGAGTAAGTCGATGTTACCAAATCTCTGCAGGTGGCATCACCTGGCAGTAAAAGATTAACAGGATTTGGTTACTCTTTAAAAGAACTGGCAGGTTGTTTGTAATAAATGAAAGATTAACTTCAGCCTGCACCAACCAGGATTTCGGGGATTGTGCCTTGGAGGACAAAGGGAAGAGCCTCAAATGAGTGCAAATGAAAATCCTAAAGGTTTAGCACTCTAAAAACCGTCTTTTGGACGTAGCGAACAGAAACTCCCACAAAGCTGCTGTGAATCCAGGCTCTAGGCCAGTGTTTGGCCCCTGTGGTCTCTGAGGTCCGTCCAGGGTACACAACAATACACACCACTCAACTCCAGCCTCGTTAGCGAGCGCGGTCAGCGAGGCCTTGACCTTATTCTGAAAGGGGTTTTGAGCTATTCTATAAAGCAGCTGAAGCTCTTAATCACCCCACTAACAGAGCCACGGCGGAACAGTAATGTACTGCGGCTAGCGGACGGGGAAAAGAAAAGGCGCATTTCTAACCACACAAAGTACAGGAAGCTTCTGATTTAGCGTCTCCTTCTCGCTCGATCTGCCTCGTGTCACCTCGTATGCACTTTCGTATTGTAACCCTGTGTCATCGTAGCATTACATCACCAACCTGGCTTTTGTTTCGTGTGTTTTCTGGAACTTTTTTTCATGTTCTCAAATCAGCTCTAAATGGTTCAGCATCACATAACAAACATGTAATTTCATTACTTTTTTTTCTTCCCAGTTTGTCGTCTCCATTAATATCGGCTTGCACACGGTGGCCTCAGCCTAGAGATAGGGAGCTGGGGGGAGCGCGGGGGTTGCTTCTGTTCGTCACGGTTAATGACCATCTGACTTTGGCCTTGAAGTCTTTCACTGGGCAAGTAGAGAGAGATGGAGACAGAGAGTGGAAGAGGGAGGGAGGGAGCAGACGGGAAGCCCATTCACTACAAGAGGGACAGAGGAGGGGGGAAAAGGAACAGCCAGAACACAGGATGGATGGATGGACGAATGGAGGGAGGGAAGAAAGTGTGTTTGTGTGTGCGCGTTTGTGTGTGTGTGTGTGTGTGTGTGCTGGAGAGTTGAAAAAGAGGGAGGGTGAGACTGAGGGATGTGTGCCGCAGGGTTAGTGAAGGATGATAATTCACCGTTAAGCCTCCTAGAAAGACCAGCTGGCCCCTCTGGAGTCAGATGTCAGCCTCCACAGCCAGGACTACTCTGTGTGTGTGTTTCTGTGCACGCATTCACAGCACGCACTCATGTTTGCGTATACATCTATGTGTACTGTGTGTGTGTGTGTGTGTCTGCATGCTGTCGTCAGTCACAGCTTTTGACTGCTAGAAGGAAAACACCTGCATGATGAGCTGTAGATTTTATCAGTCTAAGCTCCATATCTCAGCGAGAGTGGGACTGCTCAGAAGGTACACACACACAGACACACACACGCATGCACACACACCATCTGCTAGTTAGTTAGGGCTATTGTTGCGAGCCATTTGGGTAGTGTGTAGAGGTTTGGCTTTGTGCTGATCTTGACCATCAGTTGGCCAGCTGGCCCGACTTTGGTTTTCCACTTGGTTGCAACAGAGAACAGATCGGGAGCAAAACCAAACCAAACCAAACTGAACCGCATTTGCTTGTTAGCAAATAAAATTACAGTCAAATTACATAATTTCCCGAAATCTGTAAAATGGTCTGTCATCTTTAATTCCTAAGGACTGTAAAGCTGTAATATGGCCAGGCTGAGCAGGCCTTTGAAATCTGTAAGTTAATATGTGCAAACAACCCGTCCCCTCCCCTTCGCAGTTTCTCTGGATGTAAAAGTTGTGTTTTTCTGCTTTGTTTCTCACTGCCTCCCTCTCCCTGGCTAATCTATACTAGCCAGGTCATGCTGAGTCTGCTGTGCTCCCCATTGAATGGGTTGAATTATTCAGCATCGTAAGCGTGCGTGCGTGTGTGTGTGTCCTTATGTGTGCGTGCATGTGTGCACGCGCAAACACGGGTACAGCTGGCCTGCTGGCTCCTTTAATCAGGGGACGGCCGGTCCGCATGAATGCCTGTATTGTTGGGTCATGTGTATTCAGGGCCATGGCGTGTGTGATTTTGTGTGCATGTGTGCATGTGTGGACGGCTCAACAGGGGTATCGGTGATTACAGCGTTTCTATGTGAAACTGCACGTCAACCGGGCCGCTGGGTCAACAGCTCTAAATCAGCCACTAAGTTGTTTGTCAGGGTCGTATGATTTCTGCGTGCGATTGTCCTCGTAAACGAAAGACTGGTCAAATGGGGTTTAACATGCATGTGGGCATGCATAATGTTTCATTACTGTGTTCTGTGTCTTGTGCCTCCAGGTCGAAACGAGCTGATAGCCAGATACATCAAACTCCGAACGGGGAAGACGCGAACGAGGAAACAGGTAATAATGAGAGTGCGCTTTAAATCCAGTCATACCGCCTACAGTATGGATCACCACGTATCCCATTATACAAAGAATAGCTTAGGGAAAAAAAAGGGCTTCAACTGAAAGAAAAAGCACAGAAATTTAAAGCTGTGCATTTAGAATATTGTTTCCCCGATTAAGAGAAGACTAAATTAGTGAGGTTAAATAAAGTTAATATATATATATATATATATATATATATAACTATTTCCTCTTTAGTGTATCTTTACCTTTGTATTATTGCAGCTGTTGATTCAGCAGTGCAAAAAAAGCCCATTCAGGTGCTCATGTAGTACTGTGCAGCTACAGTCAGACATACTTAGCATGCTGGTTATTGGTCCTGATTTCACTTGTGTCAGTATTACCTCGAGGTAAAGATGATGATGTGTGTGTGTGTGTGTGTGTGTGCGCTTAGTAAAGCTCTGGTAAGTGTGATAGTGCAGCTGTAGCTGTAGGCTAGCATTCACAAGCTAACCTCTGATGTAACTATAACTGTAGTTTTACTGATGACCAACCATCCTTTTATATTATATATACGTGCATTTAGGACCTCATATTGTTGACTATGGTTATGTTCCACTGATGGATTTTTATTTGCAGTATATTTGTATTATGTTATATTGTGTGCCATATATAATGTGTTTATTCTGCAGTTTCATTTCATTTTAACATAAAGGTCGTCCACTCAAATTAACTGTGTTGGAAAGTGTTGTGTTTGTTGTCACAACAACCAAATGAGACATCTTCTCTCCGCTACTAGAAAGGATGAGGCGAAACCAGGAACGTATTGTCCGACTGACTGCCTAGCATCAGCAGCTGTGCTACTGTTACAAGTTTAGCAATGATATAAATGCAGAAAAATTATAAATGATACCACCCGTCTGTTTAGAAACTCTAACTGGGTGTCTGGATTTTTATTTACTTTTTTAATTGTTAAAGAAAACTAACATTACATTGCATGTCAGTGAAATGTAATCTTAGTATCTGAGCTCTTGGCCCGTGTTCCCAGGTGTCTTTTTGCTTGCTCAAAAGATGTGCATAGATGGGTCTATTCACTGTTGTCAGGGGAGGTAGGTGTGCGCGCGTGTGCACCCTTCCAGTGTAGCAACAGTCCTTTCATAACCATGGCAACTCACTGTTTGGTCCTTCCTCCTCTCTTTCCTACCCTTCAACCCCTCCTTCACTTTGTCCTCTCCTCTCGCCTCCTCTCCTCTCCTCCAGGTATCCAGTCACATCCAAGTCTTGGCCCGAAGAAAATCCAGGGAGTTTCAGTCCAAACTAAAGGTAAGAGACGGCACAGAAACATTTCCACCTCTGGCGTTGTGCTTCGTTTCTCGTGAAAAATCCTCTGCTGCTCAGAAATTGTTCCCGTTTTCCTTCTTTTCCAGTTTGTTTGCTATAAACACAGCTGATTAGTGAGGATTAGCTGTGATGACTACAGTGGATGAACAGAGTGAAAAAAGCACCATCTACAGAACTGCAAACAGATTTTTCTATGTTATCACTGAGAAATGGAATGAAAGAAAAATCACTTTTTAAAATTTTGACTTTGGTGAACTGAGTCTCTGAAGCTGTCCTAAAGAAGCAGTGGGAATCTGTGGCTGGCTGCTTTGCTCTTTGCTTGTTAATGTGAAGCTATAGCTGGGAGGGTGCCTGTCACGTTGACACCAGTTTCCTAGGTGTATAATTAGGTCTGTTTAGGTTTTTCACTCTCTCATGTTTCCTCCTCCTCTTCCTGTCATTCTCTTGTATCCATACATTATTTTGTCTTTGTCCTCTTTCCTCTCTCGCTTCCTCTTACTCTCTCTCTCTCTTTGAGTCTGCTAATCTCATGCCCTTCGTGTCTTGTCCTTCTTTTCCCCCCTCTTTCTTTTTCTTCCTCACAGTTGGTTGTAATTAACTTTATGTAAAGCAACAAGGGAGTGCTTGTTTTCTGAGAAGAGCACTCGGAATGAGAACAAAGTCGGGGCTGAATTGATGTTTGCTATCATAAAAGAAACAACAGATGGTTAATTAAAGTTTATAGTAAAGGTTATTAGAATTCATATAGATCCTTTTGTTGATGATACACTATATGTTTAGGAAACACATTTGTGCACATACAAAATTGCTTAAGTGTAGTGTAGCACAATGATAATAATGCATTATTATGGACAAGCTTAGTGATACAGGTGGTGGCCCTTTAGCATGCCTCTAGTGTTGCTTTCTGATTTTTTTATTTTTATTTTTTTACCCCCCCTTAACAATTTTCTAATTGGTTACACATCTAATGACAAAAGCTTCTAGTGGGGTATAAGTGACGATTGAGAGGAAGTACTCTTTTATGTGTCTATATATTATTTTTAATTCTTGAACATTATACCTTTTAACCCGCAAATAAGTCAGTAATTGTCAACAAAGGTGATAGAAAGACCTCTTTAACTATAGATAGTCTTACATGAGATCACGCCACTGATGATGCTTGTGAGTTCTTGGGCCGTACATGTTTTATAACAGACAAATATGTGTATGTATGAGTCCCAAAACAAAAATATGGAGCTGTAAATGAGCGCCGCAGGTCTCCTATAAATCGACTGTGTGACAGTGGCATGTTTCCACCTAATCCCCTCACCAGTCACTCAGTTCTCATGTGTTGGACCACGGCCTTGTTCAAGAGCTGCACGCATCTCTTACGTGACTGTAACATGTGACATGATTAACTGTGTATATGGATGGCTGTTATGGCCAAAAGGTTGTATGACAGTCTTTGGAGTAAAATGAAGCCTTGATCACATGATTAGCTGGGCATTATATCACTAATCCATTAAAATGAATTGACCCGTAGCCCCTGAAGGTTTTACTATTGATTATAGCAGTGTCTGTAGTTGTGTCAGGATCACTTTAGCCAAAATAGGATTTTTATTCCATCTCCACTAATTTATACATGGAATGTCTGAGGTATGGCGAGGAGCAACAGGACCCCTCCTAACAGAACCTAGAACCCACCTGTGACATTGATTAGGACAGAAATGGCATGAAGTGGGTTGCAAAGTAGCTTGTAGGGCAGGCAGCAAGTGTATGCAGGTATCATAACCCCTGCGAGATTTCCCAATCGGTTGTGAAGATGGTTATCAGCTTAGCCGTCAGCATACGTGGGCAGGGAATGAGATCGACTGAGCTACCGGTACTGCTGGCTGAGCTTGATCTTTTGTTCTGCCAAAACTAATGCTCACGCGAGTTTCGGTGGAGTTCGTCGTCTTTGCCGCCCTCTGTGTTTGACACGGGGCGGCACCCTTGACCATTTAGAAAAAAAGTGGGAAGAATGGGGAAAGTGTGAACTGTGTGAAAAGTACATCACATCCCAGAGTGAGACCATTCACGATGCAAGATCATCAGATTGTCCACGCCTAGGTGTGTCTGCTGTCCGAGTAACATTTGGTGCCTCGCAGTTTTAATACGTTTTCTGATCATCTATTAAAAATCAAACTACGTATGCGACTCTTTGTGTGGATTTCACAATACTTCCTCATTTAATGGGAACACGATCACTGGTGATTTTGAAGGAATGAGTTGAGGTCAAGGTGGTTATCATACCCATATGGCTCCTGGTATTTAATATGAAAATCCAGCATGATTCCCATTTCAGTGCCTCCTATAATGTTATTACCTCCCCTAGGAGGAGAGATTTCTCTCAGTGCCAATTAACTTGAGTGAAGCAGCCAATTAGTGATTCTCCAGTTATGGCAGTGGCTCTAATTCCATTTCTTTCAGCTGTTTCATGAGTTTCATGCTGCCTTTTTGTTCACGTTATAAATAAGCCCACATCGTCAAGCTTATAAATCTGCTATATGTTATCGTTTGCCCCGAGGCAGCAGCTCTGATCAGCAGTGTTCACCGTGCCGTCTGAAGCACATTTAGCTCTGCTGTACACTTTGTGCTCGCCGCCCACCACTCATGTCGCCATGATTTTCCCCCGAGGCCACAAGCAACATCACCACACCCAAATGACACGCACAAAAAGACAAAGCCCTGTCCCCTGAATCGCTCTGAAACGTCACAGGGACAGTTTTTCGTAAAGCAAGAGATTTAGATATGAAAGAATGTAGTCTGACCCTGATAAGCAAGACGGGTGTAAAAGAAGCTCCTGTGATTGTGAAGTGCAACCGCCGCTCGGAGCTACACTGTGTTTTGTTGGCAAATGAGCCGCTCCATGTTGGGCAGTTTACTTAAATTGCTGTACGTTAATTTGTGTAATCAAAAAGTAGCAGGAAAGTGGCAGCCTGATCACATCCAGTCACACAGGGACAGTGTTTTCCCCTCAAGCTTTAATATTTAGTCATATTTAAGATTCCATTAGTCAAGACAATTCAGATTCTTCTTCTTCTTAATTTCAGGAATTTTCCGGCTTTTTACGACTCACTGCTGATCTGCACAAGCTGCACGGTAATGGCAATGTTCAGAGGAATGACGATGTTAATGAGTGTGTGCTGTTTGTTTACTTGCAGGACCAGAATGCCAAGGAGAAAGCTCTGCAGAGCATCTCCTCCATGTCCTCTGCTCAGATCGTCTCAGCCACGGCCATACACAGCAAGCTGCTGCCTGGAATAGTCCGTGCCAGCTTCCCTGCTAATGCACAGGTAATACTCCCACACACACATGCATACATACATACATACATACATACATGCATAGATACGCAGATGTTCTGTATTTATTCTCTGTGAATAAATACAGGGAGTAGGGGATGAATAGAAATAAAGCAATCTGAAGTGCCAGCGCACAAAAAACATGCAGAGATTGCATTGCATGCATGGTTTGCGTTCTCAGTCCAGTGTATTAATGTGCATGTGTGTACTTTCAGCTGTGGCAGGGGATGATTCCTGGAGGACAGTCCAGCTCCACCACAGAAGAGTGAGTCACAGTCTCCTCTAATTTTTGCACGTTACCGCTTTGATAGCAGCCTTTATTGGTTTGTTACTCCTAAGAAGTGCAGAGATTCCAGCAAAAAATCCCAGCGCACCAAAAATGTTTTCTCTTTTGTTCTTGCTTACACAACTGCAAACTGTTATGTATATTATGCCCTTTTGTAGGAAAATAAAATAACAGCGACTGGTCTGCAGGTATGGGATCGAATTTGAGACATAACTCGAGATCAATTCACGACTTTATGGAAAGATAGATCGATAAAGTTAAGAATTCACAAGAAAACACTTGGGAGATTTTAGTTTTTAAGTCAAGGAACTTCTCCCAAATCAGCGTATTGTTTTGTTCTGAATAGGCCCAATTTACAGCCGGGATGCTTCTGATAGTATGCTCAATGCGGTAATTTACAGGTCATTTTAAAATCATGGGTCATTTCTTATGGATTAATCCAATTGCTAAGAAGGCTAGAATTTGATTAGTTCATCCATTGGAGGCATAACACGTGTCAAGCACCAGCAGCAGCATTGGTGTGAAGAGGTTGTTACACCTTTGCAAAGTAAAGCAATGTAGAGAAAAAAGACCAATTTTTTTTCTCCTGCTGTTATTCCCCCCCCCCCCAAATCTACGAGACGTCTTCTAAATTTGTAAATTTTTTTATGTCCTAAACTGCTCTGTAATTTCCATTTTCACCTACAGTGGCCATACTAACCACTAACTGTCCTAACCACAGTGAAACATGCACTTTGTTTCATTTAAGTGAACTTGTAAACCCTCACATCAGGAGTTTTTCACTCCTCTGGCTGTAGACATTATAACTGAGTACTCGCTATGTTTTTGAAATGTCAGCGAGGGTTCATCCCATTTACTACTAAGTGCTTTTTGAAATATGACAAGCAAGCCAGAACTCAAACACACAAAGATTTCTCAGTGTTGTCAGTCTGAATTTGGCTTATAGTTATCATGATCACAAGAGTCTCGCAGACACAATCAGAATAAATAAATGGATGTTTAAACAAGGTGACAATTCAGAAGTCATAAATCTGATTAGTTCGCAGGACTGACACCTGGAATCTTCCAATTTCTTAGAAAATAACGGTAAATTTTATTTCCAACGTGAAGAGCACACACAGAGTTTAAGCTGGTTTCTTGGCCTAGTTTCCGTTCACATGGCTAGCAGCACCAAGTTCAAACCCTCTTTTCATCACCTGCTGCTCTTACGTGCCCATGAGATGATGATAATGGTCGGAAATAGGGCTGGAATAGGGCTGCTCTTGATCTCTGTGCTTCTACTACTGTTCATACAAGACACACAGCAGACTTCCTTGCCGTATAATGTAAGTAGAGTGACAATGCTTCCTTTCTGCTTCTGTCTCTGTTTCTCTCAGCATCAAGCCTTTCTCTCAGCAAGCCTACTCTGTGCAGACAGCAGGGACCACCACGATCTCAGGTGAGACGGACCACAGCGCAATTATCTTCTTTTTTTAAAGTGGACTCGCAGTCCTGTCTCCTGCCATTTAGACCGCTGCCTCACTACAGGATGGTTTTTGAATCTGTCTGAACACCTGGGTCTCCAGTACTCCCGCTTTTGTATCGTGAAGAGGTCGTGAGAGGGAAAAGGTGTCAATCTGACTTTTCTTACATCATCTGTACTAAAAGTTTGTGTTGCTTCTTCTAGAAGCAGCTTTGAAAATATCAGGTGGAAAGTGCAGTTCCTGGGAAAATTGCACTTTGATTGCTTGGCATAGCTTTTGCAGCTTGCGTGCAGCTGCTGAGGCTGTCTGTTTACTGGCTGAAAATGCTAGTAATTTTAATCTTGGAGCCATATACCCTTTAATACAAGGGGGTAGTAGGATAGCAAGTAGTGTTCATTTGGTCCTGTCAACTTAAAAACTCTGTGTAACCTCAGAAAACCATTACTATTAATGACCTCCATTGCCGTTGAGTGAACTCCAGCGTTGAGGACATTAGTGTGCAGCTCATGCTCACACATTGACTATTACTGCAAAAAGTAAACTTATACATCTGCCATTAAACAGTTGGCAAGCTAGCCAGATAGAAATATCCCTCAGATATGATTTCGCTGAAAGATTTCTTGTTAGCAAGAAAGATAACTATACCCGGCAGATGTATCCATAATGTAGTCCTGCTCACACCGAAGTTTGTTCCTCTTGTTAAATTACAACCTGTATCCAGAGGAGGTGCAGAGCTGCTTTGAGTCTACAGTCAGGAATTTACTTTATGAACCACATCAGATGACTTTATTAGTTTGACTGGCTGCATCAAAGAATATATCCAATTTTGTGACGATATGAGCCAGGACTGTATGCTACTTTGAGAACAAGCCTTGGATACCTAGTGACCTAAAAGAAATGGTAAATGGACTGTACTTGTTTTTTATTCAATTTAAGCCCTTGGTGTTTTCCTACTACAAGCCTCATTCACGCACACATTCACATAAGCGCTTTTTCTTTGCCTAACTTTGGAAGAAAAAAAAAAGAAGATGCATCAGGGTAACTCGGGGTTCAGTATCTCGCCCGAGGATACTTGACATGCAGGTGCCAGAGGAGCCAGCGATAGAACCACTTTTCCAATTAGTAGACAAACTGCTCTACCTCCTGAGCCGCAGCCATCCACAAAAACTGCTTTGTAAAAGAAGAAACCCTTTAAGGGGGCAGGGAAGAAGTGAACTCCCGGAGGAGAGTGAGAGTCCACGTAAGGGTGAAGCCGACGAAATGCTGGAGGCCACACTCGACCACAAGAGATGTGTGGAGAGGAGTGAACAACGTCACTGGGGCTAAGATGACAGACAAGCGGTGCACAGCCAGGAGAGAAAAATGAGACGAACGGGTTTAGGTTTAGCCTGGCCTCGGCTCACCATCGCTACACCACTGACTCACTGCAAACCCAGGCTGATGGTACCAACTGAGAAAGTTGCGGGTGGTCTCATCGTTAATATTTTTATTAAATATATTACCTAATTTTTATATTACAATGCATTCAGACAGTGAAAAACAAATGAATATGCCAAAGTTACCTAACCTGTATTAAATAATCTGAGCTCATTTGTTTGGCCATATGGATAGGCTGACCTGCTGACTGCACGCTTAGCTTTGCTGTTTCAGAGTGGAAAACAACCTCGGCTGCGTGGCCTGTCCTCTCAAATGTTGAACACGGCACCCAAACTAACGAGTTCCTTAGTGTGTGCTTGACTTGAAAAAGTTCAAATTTGACAGCGTGTCAGAAAATGAGGTAACCACGGCCACTGGAAATGCCCCAAAACATCTCTAGTCTTTTATCCACTCATGGAAAATCAGAAAAAGACCGAGCCGGAGCTGAGCCAGCCACGTGACTGACCGCAGATGGGGTCAACAAAAGCTACGTCTCGTGAATTTAAGAAGGCATCGTGTCACTTGGCTCACCCGGCACTGTTGAGCTTCCTCTCTTTTTAATGACCCTCTGAGGTCTCGGCCAGATTGTAAATTTGCCTCAGAGTGGATGATGGGGCGTGCTAGTTACAATAGCATGAAACTAAGTGACGAGAGTGGCGAGGTTTTTGAAAATGGAGCGAGCGAGTTTTGAGGCAGCAAACGGGGGTCTCGCTGTGGCCCCTGCATTGTTACCCCTTTACATATACTGTTGTTAACCGCTTTTTAGTGGCTCGCCTTTACCTCGGCCCGGCTTTGTCCTCGGGCCTCCAGTAATGGCTTAAATTTTTACACTTTTGCATTACTGCCAACCCCGTTAAAAAGCACGATTGCACATGATGCAGTGGCGAAGTGGGGTTAAATGGTGTGTGTGTGTGTGTTGTCAAGGCTACGAACCTCCCAGCGCAGCCCAAACGCACCGAGAGCCGGCATGGCAGGGTCGCTCCATCGGCACCACCAAACTACGACTGGTGGAGTTTTCATCTTTCCTGGAGACACAGAGGGACCAGGAGGCAGTGAGTTACTCCGCACACACGCACACATATCCAGCACCAGACTACAATAAGCACTCCCTATTGTCCCATAAACAGAGATGACAGATAACCCCACAGCAGAGAACGGCGTTAAAGCCCTTTGTGTGTCGCCTAGTATGAATAACCTTTGTAAAGCTCTATCTCTCTGTCTGCTCAGTCTATCTGTCATCCTGCCATGCTGCGTACTCACTGCCATTTTTCTACCTTGGGCTCATAGACAGCTGGCATTCATCTTGTTGCTTTTTGTTTGCTTAGTGGGAAAAAAAACTGTTGTACAGTGACTTTGAAATAGATTCTGTTGTCAAACGGCATCATGTTTCCTGCATCATTCACATTAGTGGGAATAAATGGAGTCCTTAAATATAGATCCATCCCACTGAAGTCAAATTTAACATGCAGATTTATCAGTAGACAAATACAAATTTGGTAAAAATGCATCATTGCTGTGTTAAAGAAAATTATGTATTTTTTTTAACCAACCAGACTAACAGTGTTGAATATTTGGAGGGAAAAACTTTCTATAAAGTTTTTTCCCCTCTGTGATATAGGTCTGCATAGCTGGCCAATATTGCATGAAACTGTATGATTTATTGTGCCGCAAAGCCAAACAAACTCACACCCCGCCTAAAAAAAAAAAAAGCAGGTCAGAGTTTTTATGGCGAACAGGCCAGTAAAGGGGCCGTGGTTCTGTTCTGAAACTGGTCAGTTGGAATAAGCCAGTAAAATCTCTATTTGAGCTCAGAAATAGAAATTTGAAGTTTGCTTTCAACATAAACGTATTAATCAGCAGCTTATATGGATACTGAGATTACAGTTGAATTATTAGCAGTTTATCGCTCAGTTTAATTTTGTAGTTTTAGTCATAACTTCTAACAGCTATGCTTGCATAACAGTTTGTTATAATTGATAAAACCGGACTTGAATTTAACGATGAAATGATGACGACACACTTAAGTTCCTAATCTTTTGGACAAAGATGGTTTTTGCAGCTTTGCCTCTGCGCACGACTGCAGCGTTTGACTTTAAATCAAACAATGAAGATGTGACTGAAGTGCTTTCAGCTTTAATTCAGGGGGATTAACAAAAATTTTGCATTAACTGTTGAGGAATTACAGCTATTTATACACAGTCCTCTGTTTTCAGAGGCTCAAAAGTAATAGGACAATCTAACATGATTTTAAATATGAGGATTTTTTTCACTACTTGGATGAAAATCATTTGCAGTCAGTGTCTGCCTGAAGTCGAGAACCATGGACACCATCACATGTTTCCTCCCTTGAGATGCTCCGCTAGACCTTTACTGCAGCCTCCTTCAGTGGCTGCTTGTTTGGGTGTTTTCTCTGCCTTCACTTTTGTATTCAGTAACTGAACAACACGATCTGCTGGGTTGAGATCAGAGCTGGTGATTGAAAAATATCTGGGTGTTTTGGGTTCTCAGGGGGGAGAGAGTAGCTTGGGGGGCCTGATTCTCAAGCCCCCC
>VUQG01026261.1:0-10705 GCA_015106755.1 Etia nguti | reverse complement strand
AGTGACATGTTCCTGAAACTCAATGAACTGAATTTGCAGATGCAGGGCACAAACACTCACCTCCCACATCTGGCAGATAAACTCACATCACTTGTCAGAAAACTTGAGATGTGGCAGCAGTGAGTGAAAGATGGAAATGTGGACTCATATGAGAATTTGAAATCATTCATTGAAGACAACAAGCTGCAGAACATAGTGATCTCATGCATGACGTCTGATTCACCAAAGAGGCTGCAGTTTAATTTAAAGACCCTGGCTGTACACATCTAACGCATGATATAACTATATATCCGGCCTGCGAGATCATTTCAAATTTCAGCTATTAATAGCCCGCAGGCAGGGGTGGGATTTTATTTTGATGGGCACACCGTGCGGCCCATTACATTCAAAGACAGTCTGAGATCACACCATTATGTGATTATAAATACTTTTCTATGTACCTGTTACAATACTAATTCATTTTTTTATATGCTCTGTTCTGTAAACATTGGTAAACATTGTTTGTGTGCAGTGGGAGTCTCAGCATGCAGGTCTGTCCTGTGAACAGTACCAGTCCTGGAAAAGAGAGAATGATCCAGAATATCAGAGACAGGGACTGGCTGGATACCTCAGAGACAACGGCATTAGTAAGTACACACATATGAATACACACACAAACACAGACTCTGATTAAGTGCTTAAACCTAACCCATGGAGTCCTCTTCACTAGAGTCCTTTTTACCCCTCAGCCGTAAAAGGCTAATGGGGTGTTTTTGTCACCTGGTTTTTGTCACCTGAAAGCATGGGCCAAGTTTGTGAATGTGATAACTTGAAAATGAGGCAAGGCAATTGTGGTTACCTCAACCTTAAGGTTGAGGGCAGAGGTCAAGTTTTCTAAAAATCTTGCTAGAGCAGGCTTTTTGCTGCTGGTTCACCTGACACGACACAACACAGGGGCGATCAACTTGTTGCTTTTGTGTTTCCAGCTAGCTATGTCAGCTGTCACTTCCAGTCCTCCGACTGGACTGTCCTTAAGATAGGTAGTATGCTGGGACCACTGCATACTACGTATCTTAAGGACAGGGGAGGCATAATTACCCAACTGGCCATAGGTGGCACGGGCATCTGACAAGGATGACTCCTTGCTCCTCCTGGGTAAGGTGTTCCAGGCATCTCCCAGCGGGAGGAAGCCCCAGGGCAAACTCAGGACACGCTGGAGAGATTTTCTCTCTCGAGTGGCCTGGGAACACCTTGGTGTGTAGGATGGATGGATGGATGGAGCCACAGATGCATTACCCAGCCTCCCACCCCTGAACCCACTGGACTGAGCCACAAATCATAGCCTGCCCCCACCTTCCCAAGATTAAGGCGTGTGTAAGGCATGAGCTAACAGCAGCTTTGATTCCATGCTTTTTGCCCTTATACCTAATTTCAGCGGGCGCTATGGCTGATGATCCCCATGCACACACAGGATCTAAACCCACTCTCCAACAACACCCAGAGTCAAACCAGACTTTGGTAGACCAAGGTCTGCATGCAGCCTGAGTCCACCATAGCCTGGTGTATAGCCCTTTGGTACCTTACTGGAATGTTGTAAGTCACTCCCAGACCAGGGGAAGGTGCTGGGAGGCCGGTGACACGGAACACCTGCCACACCTCCATCAGTGGGCACTCTGTGTGGATGCCCGTACCAGCACTCCTGCCTTGTCGTCTGTGTGACTCCCTGTGAGATGAGTCCAGCGCCTGTAGCTCCCAGGAGCCGCAGATGGGAAGCAGAGGAAAACAGGTCAGTACGGTGCTTCTATGGGGTGCAGCAGTCGGTGGTGCTGGAGGAGAGCCGAGGATTCTAGCTTTGACACACCTCACAGCGATGCCTGGACTGGCTGTACATGCAGTGGGTCCAACATCTCACATCAGGTAGTTGATATCACCACTATGGCAAGCTTTGTGCTGCTGGTTAACACAACACAACAAAGGGGTGGTCAGCTTGGTGCACCACTACTTTTGTTGTCTCTTTTGTGTTTTCAGGCTGGCTGTTTTAGGGTTGTGTCCTTCTTACACATCACTGGTACCAACGAGCCTCACCAGCCTCACCTAGAACTGCCCCTGAACCCACTGGACAACCCCTCCCCTGCAGTGGAGCCACAAAACAAACCCCGCTACCACACTCAACTTAAGACTTTCAAATTGATACCATATGTGTAACTTCTAGGAGGCTGAGGGGTAGTACTGGCTTCTGCCAGTATTTTTTCTGATACAAGTGGAAAACGAGCAAACTTTAATTTTTTATGACTAAAACATCATAATTACTATATGATGACATGAGCCTATCGCTGTGATGCATCATTGTGATGTTATGGGATGTTGTATTGAAAAAATAAAATGCAATTTCATATGATATTAATTTATTTTCAGTCATCATTAAGTTTGTTTAATCCATGGCCAAAAAAAAAACATCATGACAAGCTTTCTGTAGGAAGTACCTGTTGTGAAATCTGAAACCAAACACTTAAAGAGCTGAAGATATGTCTATCTTAGCATTATGATTATTATTATGAACAGCCCATAATGCACTCTGTGTTGTGTTGCTACTCTGCAAACTATGTCTCATGATGTCTACGTATGATTGAGACAGGTCTGTTCTGTAAGTACACAAACATTCACATTTATGCATGCATTGTTATCCTCCTGTCAGTTTTGTGTAACCAAGTAAGGTACAGTATATGAACAAAAGTATTGGGCCACACCTCTTAATGTTTGAATTCAGGTGTTCTCAGTCTGTTGCCACAGATATATGGCAGCTAGACATCCAGTTTCCCTGTGCTATTCTAAAGAGCTCCCTGAATTTGAGTGTGATGCTGTAATATGATGCCACTGTTGCAACAAGTCAGTTGGTGCAATTTCTTCTCTCCTAGATATTCCACAATCAACTTTAAGTGCTATTATTACAAGATGAAAGCGTTTAGGAGCCAAAGCAGCTCAACCATATAAATTTACAGAGTGAGGTCACCAAGTGCTCAGATCCATAACATTAACTGTGACTTCATGAAAGAAAGTAATAAGTACATGTTCTACGTTACCTAGTAAAGTTAACAAATTTATGTAAATCAGGAAAGGTGTTGGAATGTACGTCAGACTAAAATGGTTTTCTTTAATGTAATGGCTACCTGTGTGTCCTCTCCTTCCTCCCTCCTTCTAGCTTGTCCTAACTGTCGCTTTCAGTATGCGCTGTCTAAAGGAGGCTGCATGCATTTCTGCTGCTCACAGTGTCGTTACCAGTTTTGCAGTGGCTGCAACAACCCTTTCCACACTGTAAGTCTGTCACATACGGTCCTCTTCATGGTGTCATTTTCCAAGGAGTCATTTGGGCCAGATGATTCTCTACCTAGGATGCATGTGTGACACGGAGGTGTGGGGTAGTCATCTACTAATGCTAAGGCTGGGGGTTCAATCCCTGGCTACGCCAGTCTGCATGCCAAGTACCCTTGTGCAAGATACTAACCCCGATGCTCTCCGATGTACACAGAGTGTGAATGGGTGAATTAGGCAAGTTGTATAAAGCACTTTGAGTGCTCAGGTAAAGTAGAAAAATGCTATGTAAGAACCAGTCCATTTACCATGTCTGATTGATTCACGTAGACTGTGGAGTTTATTGGGTAGTGAAAACACATGTACAACCTTGGCAATATTGTATTTTTTCTCTTAGATTTATTTTTTTATCCCTAAAAGAAGAGAGCAGCATGTGATTATTAAAACACTGTTTTTGTTTTGTTTTGTCTGAAATCTCGAATGACTGAAACAAAAGTAACCAGTTCATAATGATACACGTGAGGCACTGATCCTCATGTTTAATCTGGGCTCTGCATTTTCACCACAACATTTCTGGTTCCAAAGGTGGAACCTTTGACATCAGCAGCTTTGGAAAAGGCTACCCAAAATAAATTCCTTGATGATACACAAATGCAGCACGCAGACTTTTTTTCTTGTTTTTGGGCTGTTTTACCTGAGACATTCAAAACAGTTGTTGCCAGCTCTGGTGTTGTATTTAATTAATTGGTATTTGTTGCAACATTTCATCAACATCTTTCCAATAAACAGAAACCAGTATTTATATATATTAATTACAATTTGGTTTTGCATGTATTTGCATATTGTTAAAAATGCAAAAGTGTACATACAACAACAACAAAAGAAATTAGTGTAGGAGAGGAAACCTGGCAGACACATTTAATGGTTTCTTGGTTACAGTGATGCGATCACTCATGCCCTCTGGACTGTAGTGATTCTGTCATTTCTTCAAATGTTGAACAAAAATAAGAACCAAAAACATCTGACAGTTCAAAAGATAAACAGCTATAAATCAAATGTAAATATCTGTACAGATATTTTTTTTGTTTTTACATCTTTCAGCGATTTTAGTTGTAGAGTCAATGAAAGTGGACGAAATGATGATGCCAGTGTGTGAAGTTCAGTTGTACATTTTTATGTCCTCTCTTTTAAAAAAAAAAGATATTAGTGTTTAGTAAAGGGTCACATTTTCTTTTTTTTTTTACTAATTTTTTACTAATTTCAGTGTTACATGAGCAGACTGAGGGGAACAATTTGGTTACAGACCTGAAAAAATAAAAATGACTGTTGTTTTCTCTTCCTATTTCACATCAGACCTGTGCAGTGGACCAGTGCACGGTGTCTGGACTGCATGCCCATCATCCTAGAGACTGTCTCTTCTATCTGAGAGACTGGGAACCATCCAGGCTGCAGGCTTTACTCCAGGTAAACACACATACATGTAACTGAAGAGACTGAAATTTGACCCTTCATTCTTTTTCATTTGTTCATTTGGTCAGTGTTTTGTTTTTGCATCTCATGGTATCTTATCTTCGTGACAGAATAATGGAGTAGCCTTCAACACTGAACCTCCTCCTGGAACTCAGACAGGTAGGCTGTTTGTTCCATCGAAGTTTGAAAATAGTTTTTTGTTTGAATACTTTTGATGATGCTGTGGAGTTGTGCTCTTTCAAATATTTTCTCCATGGCATTCATATTAGTGAGAGCACACTAAACAGCCCCACACGTAAGTGGAAAATGGCACAGGCAAAGACACACTATAGGAGAGAGCCTGAGTTTAGTCATTACTAATGATTAAATACAGTAGAGGAAGTGAAAGGGAGTGAAAAAAGGTTAAAGCACAGAGTTGAGTCCACTGTCAGAGGCCACTGAAAGATCATTGGTAACCTTCACGAGTGTTTTTCCTGTGCTAGAATGAATTCTGACTGAAACTCGTAAAATAAACCATGTGACTGCTGACAGAAGTAGCTGGATTAACTCTTTTTTTTTTACAACTCTCAACTGTAAAAGACTGATGCCAAGCAGGCGGCATGGACAACTAGGATTTCAAAATTCATATCATGCGTCTACTAAAACGTCTGAATCCAAGTGACCTTGAATTCAAAGTTAAGGTCAAAGGTCAAGTTTTCTGAAAATCTTGTAAATGCTATAACTCAAGAAAAGAAGTGCATGACATCTAATCTAAATAACTCTGCATTTCATCTGGGTATTAAACAGAGTTCCTGAAAACATTGCATCTTTTTTAGGATGTTCAACCAATGACAAACTTCTTTCTTTGATTAGAATTGAATATTCCACCAGGGATGCTTGATAATACCTAAACCAGTATCTCAAAATGCAGATCATCTATCCATCCATCCATTTTCTATCGCTTATTTGGGTTTGAGTCATGGGGACAGCAGACTTTCCTCACCCAGCCACCTCCTCCAACTCATCCTGGGGACACCGTGATAATATAATCTCTCCAGCGAGTTCTCCAGAGGAAAATAGAGTCCAGCCCCTCTCCAGTAAGCTGGTTCGAGAGCTCAAGCTATGCTTTGTGGTGAGCCCGACTATATCTAGTCGGTTTTTCCCAACCTCACCCAGTAGCTAAGGCTCCTTCCCCATCAGCAAGGTGACATTCCATGTACCAGTTTTAGAAACCTGGATCGGAGCGCCAGGACCGCCACCTATGACTGACCTGGATCGGAGTGCCAGGACCGCCACCTATGACTGACACACAATCCACTCCCAGTAACTCTATCCCAGGCAGGGTGCGCTGGACCCTTGGGTCGTTACGGGGAATAAGGGTGAAATACAAATAAGATTTTTTTTTTAAAAAGTCAAATCCAAGTAATCAGTTTTTTGTTTTTGTATTTTAGGAAATTTAGTGGGCTGTGTAAATCCAAAAAGCTTTCTTTTTGCGAAGAAATTGGATTTGTTCCACCTGTGGCAAACTTACACCGCATTTGTCTGTTCCTCTTTGTACACAAAGAGAAATGTAGTTCCAAAGATTTGTAAGGTATACAGGATAGTATTATGGAAGCCTATCAATATAGCAATGTGGTAATTAATATTACCTAATCATATGGCATTTATGGCTAACCGATCCATCAAATGTCTTTTTATTCTACCGTTTAAAAAAGTTTGCAGCTGGGACACTCTGAGGCTTTAAAGTTAATGAAATTAATTTGAATAAACTAATTAGACCCCAATTTAATTAATATTTTGTTGAATTTTCTCCCCATCTGTATTGTATGTTGTGTCAAGCACTAATCTGTCTTTTGTTGGTTTTGGGAGCATTTCTTTCTGTTTGTCTGTAGGTTCTAGGCTCTGGGACATACTTTCTGTAGGTAATCTTTTTATATTTGCGTTCCTGAAAATGTAACCCGTTTCATTATACTGCTGGGTACCGGGCGGTTATTAGGCATCTGGAGCCCTGGGACCCCAATTTCACCGGGGTGGGTGGCCTGTAGCAGGGTTGGTTGTTCATCGCTTCTGGTCCTCTGGGACTGACAGCCCTTGGGCCATGGGACCCCCATCTAGGGCCTCCCTCCCCGGTTCTCCTAGATCCATCTCTGTCTGCGTCTAGCTCCTGGGGGGCATTTATTGGGGCTTCTGAGCCTCATTTTCAAGTACATGTTGTGACAAAGACACACACACACACACACACACACTCGACACTCTCTCTCTTTCACACTCACGAACATTTGCATTTATGCTCCATCCTTTTATCACCACCACCCCCCCAGATATATCTCTGAGCGTTACATATTTCTAAATATTAGCTTACCCTTGTGGATGATGTCATACACATTTGTGTGTCTTTTGAGACTAATTTCTCTCTGCATTTCTCTTTTTCTGTGCTGCCTTGAGAGTATTCTTAACCTGACTGAATACTATGATGGCGTTTCTGTTAACCGTGGAAAGAATTCGTCCACTTTAGTTGTCTTCTGTGGTCTTTTAGGCCTTTAAGTGTTGCTGACCCGGCTAGGGTAGTCATTCTTTTTAAGAATGTAACAAGTTGTTGTTGATTTGACCACCATGTCTGGCTATCTTAGGAAATGTACACACAAATTACTACTAATACATTTGAATTCAGTTTAATTTATATAGTGCCAAATCACAGCAACGGTTGCCTCAAGGCACTTTATATTGTAAGGTAAAGACCCTACAGTAATACAAAGAAAACTGAAAAAAAAAAACAACAATCATATGATCCCCTATGAGCAAGCATTTGGCAACAGTGGGAAGGAAAAACTCCCTTTTAACAGGAAGAAACCTCCAGTAGAACCAGACTCAAGGAGTGGCAGCCATCTGCTGCGACCAGTTGGGGTAAGGGGAGGAAGAGAGATCAAAGACTGTGGAAGAGAGCCACAGATAAATAATCACTCATAATTACACGCAGAGGGGTGTATAAAAACATACTAAGTGAAAAAAATGAGAGAAGAAGAAATACCCAGTGCATCATGGGAATCACCCAGCAGCCTACACCTATTGCAGCATAACTAAGGGTTGGATCAGGTGACCCGGAATCCTCCCTAACTATATGCTTTATCAAAAAGGAAAGTTTTAAGCCTAATTTTAAAAGGAGATGTCTCCTCCTTTGTATCCTGAATCCAAACTGGAAGCTGGTTCCACAGAAGAGGGGCCTGAAAACTGAAGGCTCTGCCTCCCATTCTACTTTTAAATACTCTAGGAACAACAAGTAAGCCTGCAGGCTAAGAGCAAAGTGCTCTAATGGAGTGATATGGTACTATAAGATCATTAAGATAAGATGGGGCCTGATTATTTAAGACCTTGTATGTGAGGAGCAGGATTTTTAATTCTGGATTTAACAGTGAGCCAATGAAGGGAAGCCAATACAGGAGAAATCTGCTCTCTCTTTCTAGTCCCTGTCAGTACTCTTGCTGCAGCATTTTGGATTAACTGAAGGCTTTTCAGGGAGTTTTTAGGACATCCTGATAATAATGAATTACAGTAGTCCAGCCTGGAAGTAATAAATGCATGAACTAGTTTTTCAGCATCACTCTGAGACAGGATATTTCTAATTTTAGAGATATTGCACAAATGGACGAAAGCAGTCTTACATATTTGTTTAATATGTGCATTGAAGGACATATTCTGGTCAAAAATGACTCCAAGGTTCCTTACAGTGTTACTGGAGGCCAAGGTAATGCCATCCAAAGTAAGAATCTGGTTAGATACCATATTTCTAACATCTAAGATTAGTGTGCGCAATATTCAGATCTAAAAATATAAAGTCAAAGAACGAAATAATTACATACATAAATAAAGTCAATAATGGTTGCAAAATCCCTGGAAGCCCCAAAATGTTTGGGAAATAAGGTTTCAGTAGTGATTCTTAGAATTTATAGCAAAATTGAAATAAATAAAGGCATGAAACTGAAATGGTATTTTAATATTTATTAGAATGTAAATGAATGCAAGGCGCTGTACTATATTACCCAAGTAACAGCCGATCAATTTGCTGTTCTGGAAAAATAAATACCCAACATTTTGTTAAAACGTCCCTAAGAGTGTGACTTATATAATCTTTATATAAGTCATAAATTTTACAGACTTTAAAGGGTGTAACAAACAGATTGAGCAGGAGGCAGGAGTTCACATTTGTTAACAGCCTCTGCTCCAGGAAATCTAAACATCAGTATCAGTATAATCTCTGAGTGGCCAGTACAGAAATTATGTGTCTTAAGCCTTAACACAAATACTGAGGAAACTGCTGATAAACCACCACCTACCGTTATGATCAGTCTAATTCTGTGGCTTGTGCTGCCAGTGAGTTGCTCCTTTTGGGTTCATCTCCAAATAATGTAAATTTTTAATGTAACTGTTCCTAATTTTAAAGGGCTGGTTAGCATTGTTAATGTTGTAGTGTAGTGTAGTGTGAAGGATTTCCCAAACCTGGGCGCATGACTTTGGGTAACTTGCATCAAAAACAAACAGACATTAGATTGCTGCAAAAAGCAAAAACAAATCTATTTTGAGCCCGTCCCGAATGGCTGAACTTCTAACTCTATCTCTAAGGAAGAGGCCAGCCACCCTTCGGAGGAAGCCCATTTCTGCCGCTTGTATCCGCGATCTCGTTCTTTCGGTCACTACCCACAGCTCGTGACCATAGGTGAGGGTAGGGACATAGATCGACAGGTAAATTGAGAGCTTCGCTTTTACACTCATTTCTCTCTTCACCACAACAGACCAGTACATCATCCGCATCACTGCGGCCGCAGCACCAATCTGTCTGTCGATCTCCCGCTCCCTTCTCCTGTCACTCGCGAACAAGACCCTCTCTGCCTCTCCCTCGCTCCTCTCTGCCTGGGCGGAGCTCGTTACAGGCTCTCGCTCTTGGCCCACGCACCTGTGTGATTGTCACCACCTGCTGCTGATCTGGCTGATTCCCCCAGCTGCTATTTAAGGCAGTGGCAAAGAACAGATCGCCACTGGAACGTTGAATCTCCTGAGTTCGTGTTCTCGGCTTCATCAGAGATCTACCTCTGTTCGTCTGTGGTACTAACTATTGTATTCTGTGTGTAGATATCCCCCTCTTGGACCAGATTACGGTCCAGGAGGACCGTAATCCTGTGTGTGGTGGCGTTAGTGGAGTTTTGGAGCGAGTGCAGCTGAAGAGGAATGAGTGTGTGCAGAGGAGCTGTGGCGGTGACTGTGCTGAAGAGGAAGACTGTGTGTGGATTACACCCTCTCCCTGGAGCACTGGACCCCCTCCCAACTCACTGTACATATATATATCTCCAAAAGTTGATTCTGTTCATCTGGACGTAGCGTTTTGTGGGAGAAATGTTTCGTCACTCATCCAAGTGACTTCTTCAGTCTCAGCTGACTGCAGGTTTCCCCAATCTTATAAACAGTACATTTGCATAATGAATGAAACCAGCCCACTGAAGGAACAATGGGCTGGGAGGTCAGTTCCTTAATCTTAATTATGCAAATTCTCATGACCATTGATCACCAACCACTGACCAAAACCCACTGATCAAAGACCACTGATCACTGGCCATGAGTACCATTCACAGAGAGTTGGGGAATGGCTGCAATCACAGCATTGTAAGATGGCGAAAGATGTACCCTTAGGCCCCCTCCTCGATTCAGAGATGGTCTTTCCCTTTTCACGTAAATGGCCTCTTTCACTCCACGCTCAAACCAGCGTTCCTCCCTGTCCAGGATGTGTACATCCTCATCATTGAAAGAGTGTCCACTGGCCTGTAGGTGTAAATAGACTGCAGAGTCCTGGCCTGACGAGGTAGCTCTTCTGTGGCCATTGATCAGTGGTCTTTGATCAATGGGTTTTGGTCAGTGGTTGGTGATCAATGGTCATGAGAATTTGCATAATTAAGATTAAGGAACTGACCTCCCAGCCCAT
>VUQG01026259.1:6248-20939 GCA_015106755.1 Etia nguti | reverse complement strand
CACCAGCCAACAAAGTCACTGATGACCCCCCTGTATTCCTGATCATTCCCATCTGATACGCATCCGATGATGGCTGTATCATCTGAGAACTTCTGTAGCTGGCAATGGTCCGAATTATAACAGAAGTCCAAACTATACAGGCTGAACAGGAAGGGTGAGAGAACCATGCCCTGTGGCGCCCCTGTTCTGCAGATTACCACCTCGGACACACAGTCATGGAGCCTCACATACTGTGGTCTGTTGGTAAGGTAGTCGATGGTTGCCTACTCCGGCCCTTCCAGCTTCCCTCTCAGTAGCGCAGTGGCTCTGTTGTGGGTAGATGTATGGATGGGGGTGAAGCAGGGTTGTGGTGTGAGGAGAGCTCGGGTAACAACGGCATTGCACCAGGAGGGGGGGGCAGCATATGGAGGGGGGTTAATGGAACCTGGGGGGTGGGAGAGGTGATAAGTGGACCATTGTCAAATCTGTTGAAAAACAGATTCAAGTCGTTGGCCGTCAGTGTCAGCAGACACTGTGGCTCCTCCATTGTCCTCGAAGTGTCCAAAGATTTTTTTTCATGTTCCTCCAGACTTCTCAGATGTTTTTCTGTTGCAGTTGGTTTTCCATCTTACTCCTGAAGCGCTCCTTGCCACCTCGGATCTTGTATTTAAGATCCTTTTGCACTCTCTTCAGTTTATCCTTGTCTCCAGACCTGAAAGCCCTCTTCTTCTCGTCCAGCAGGGCCTTCAGTTCTGGGGTCACCCACGGTTTATTGTTTGAGAAGCACTGTACCTTCTTGATAGGCACAGTGTGTGAGGGCGTCAGTGTCCTCACTGTGAGGCTTGCAGAGTTCCTGCCAGTCTGTGCATTCAAAACAGTCTCTCAGGGCCTCACTGCATTCCTCAGACCACTCTGTACTTGCCAACTCTGGAGCTCACCATGCACTCAAAATGGTCAAAGTCTCTGTAGCACATACAGCTGGCATTTGTGTTGTTAATTGGTCAGATGAACATTCAGGTACTTATGTGTACCTTATGTCTATATCTTGATGTCCATTCCCCTCGAAGCTGATGCCATATGGACCTTTTGCCATCCTTGTTTTGATTCTCCTGAGTTCACACCTTACCTTGTTTATTGTGGGTTGCATGTTGGAACAGGGAGCAACTATGTATTGAAGGTCATGGTTGAGGGGGAGGGGCAGCACAATGGGAATGTAGTAGAAGTGCGACGAGGAGCTGAGGTGGGAGTAGTGCTGGGGCGTTCCCCAGGGGCGCCATGTAATGATGGT
Source organism: Etia nguti (assembly GCA_015106755.1). NCBI lineage: Eukaryota > Metazoa > Chordata > Actinopteri > Cichliformes > Cichlidae > Etia > Etia nguti. Next base: position 19,672 of record VUQG01026259.1, on the reverse strand, counting down.
GGTGACTGTAGATGCAACAGTAGGGACAGACATGGGAGAGGGGTGGATGATGAATCAAATCTACTGGAAAAGAGATTCAGTTTATTTGCCAACTTAGTGTTCCTTACATGCACAGGACTGTTCATTATAGCTGGAAATGATACTAAGACATCTCTATACTCCACTAATAGCCCTTTTCCACCAGCACCTACTCAGTTTTTAGTTGAGCCGCATCAAGTCCAGCAGAGTAGCTAATACTGGAAAAGGGCAATATCATTGTTCTGCTGCAATTGGTTCTCCATACTCCATCTGTAGCTGTTTTCCCCCTCCTGATCACCCTACGCTACACACTATTTAGTTTGACCTTATTTCCTAACATTAAGTCTCTCCTTCTCTGCTTGATGTCAGGAGTGATCCATGGTTTATTGTTTAAGAAACACAGTACAGTCTTGGTGGTCTATGGCATTATCTACACAGAAATTAATATAGTCCATTATGCAATTCACAGTGTGTCCTTTCCATGATCATCACAAAACACAAAGCATCACAAATTAATTAGACAGGAACCTAAAATGCTTTAATCCATCAGTTTGTTTTTAGTTTTTTTTTTTTTTTTTTTTTTTTTTTTTTTTTTAAGTGAACAATCAGATGATCTTTGAACAGCAAGTTCAGTGAGGGTCAGGATCTGCCTCATGTAGAGGTGAAGGTAAAGAAGAGGAAAAGAGCACACAGAGACATCACGAGAGAGAGAAGACAAAAGTTAATTACACAAAGAGATGGCATAAAAACACTACGGGAGTGACAAGAGGCGAGTCCTTCAGCAGCACAACTAAGGGATGAATACATTCTGAATACAAGAGAGCAGAAAAGAAAAAATCATCCCGATTCCTTTTTTCTTAATGAAACAGTTAAGAGCATGTACAGAGTTCTGATCGGATTGCAGTGCACTCCTGAGTCTGGTAATGCTTTCCATCTCATCATGCTCTTCTGCCCCCTGAATGGCTAATGTGTCATCCCTCCGGTCCAGACAGGAACTCTGCTTACTGAATGTCAAGTGAAGTTAAAGTCCAAACAAAGTGATTCCTTCACTAACATCTACACCCTGCAGAGAGAGCTTTGTTTACATGAACCTCTTAAAGCAGATAAATAGCTGCTTTTACATCATAAACAAAATAAATGCCTAGTAGTTCATCTCAGTTTACTTGAACTTTCATTCCCACCGGGTGGACAGACTCCCACTGCAGCTGCAGGACAGATTTTGTAAATATTAACAAATTCTGCACAAATAGGAAATACCAAGTCAGGCAGATCACAAGCAGCAGCATGTGAAGGACAATGGTAGAAATGGCTGCTGTGGCAGTCTAGTTCGATTTAACGTAATGATAATTTAAAAGTGTAAAGCAGCTTGAGTTCAGCATTTACTATAAAGTAAAGCGGAGGTTGATGAGATGTCACTGAGCAGATTTTTTTTTAAGTCAAAGTTCATTTTCTTTCCATCACTGAAATGCTAATCAAATGTTAATTAATGGATGGAATAGCTCATTTTACATTCAAGACCGAAGCAGCAGGGGCCCAACCAATCCCACCATGGCAATAGCACTTCTGTACTGCAGGCCTGAGCTTTTATAGACATCACATGAGGGAGCTGCATGTGAGAATGCAGGGAAACTGGTCATTAAAGTCTATTTTATGTCCAACACTGCAAACTTCCTCCAGGCATTCATTGTTGCTGCCTGTCAGACTTGAGATTAAAAAAGGTTCAGCTATTTGGGATCTCTTGATCGAATGAGTTACGGGTCTTCGGATCATACCACAGCACCTCAATTAAAAATCAGTCCTAACCTCAAGGTACCTCCAAAACAAGAATTCTATTTTTTTTTCCCAGCCACTCTTTTATACCATCTGCTTTGAGCATCATTGTCTTGTTGCATCAAAACAGCTTCAGGTCATGATTTGCTGCCCTCTCCTGCATTGCGGTACAATTTTGAATTCAGTCTTCCCTTAGCAACTGCACGACATCCAGGACCTGACCAGTAAAGCAGCCAAAAACATAGTGCTCCCTCCACCGTGCTCCACAGTCAAGTCTGTTTACTTTTATATAATGCATTTACAAAACCATTAAGAACCAGTTAGAACAATAGTAAAGACAAAAAAAATCATTTGACAATTCAAAAAAAATATGTTATAAAATAATCTGCATATATAAACAAATTGGTCTTATGGATTGCAGGAAGTCAAGTTAACATTTAATATGCAAAATAGAAAGATTTCCATCTATTAGTCAGGAGTCCAGCAGAACCAGATGCAATCAGTTAATTAGTGCTTTGCTCAGTTGAACATAAACTGCAGTAATCTAGTCTCAGTAATCTAATCTTCGGCCTAACAAAAGAATAGCTGCATATTGTCTGCATAGAAATGTAAGAAATGCATACAAAGAGAATTTGTCCAGAAATTCAGCCCCGAGGGTCACTGATGAGGCTATCCAGTTATTAATATGATTTCTGAAATATTTGATAAATATGATGAAAAGTCATTTTAAACCAGTGTCAGAGAAACCAGTCCAATTCTGTAATCTGTCAGAGAGAATAGTATGATCAGTGTTTTGACATGAATATATATATCAGTCCAAGTAACGGATGGTCCACAGCTTTTGAGGATTTTAAAAATTATTAGAAATTGGGAAATGGGCCTGCAAACAGTAAACAGATGACAGTGGCTGTTTAAGTCAGTGGTGTCCAAACCCAGGCCTCGAGGGCCGGTGTCCTGCAGGTTTTAAATGTGTCCTTGATCCAACACAGCTGATTTAAATGGTTAAATTACCTCCTCAACATGTCTTGAAGTTCTCCACAGACCTGGTAATGAACTAATCATTTGATTCAGGTGTGTTGACCCAGGGTGAGATCTAAAACCTGCAGGACACCGGCCCTCGAGGCCTGGAGTTGGCCAAGCCTGGTTTAAGTAATCCGGCATGCACCCAGATGATAGATGATAACTCAATATCACTTGGGTGAAATGTCACTTTGATGCACCATCAGAAAATGTATACGTCAGGCAACTTGCATGCTTTTGCACTCTAAAGACACCGCAGCACCTGAAGGGAACTTCTAACATTAATTTTCTCCGATTATAGGTTGAATGCATATACCATAGAAAATTGCATCACACTGTGTGTAGGCTTTTCTTGCACAGAAAGACACCAAATACTTGGCATGTTGAATAAACAGACATAAATGATCACTCGTGAAAACTAAAAATCAGTCAGCTTGAACCGTTATCTCACACATTGAGCTTACTAGCAAAACAAGAAATTTTTCACAATGAGACAACCTGGCAGGAAAACCAGACTAAGCAGAGTGTAAGAAGCCTGTCGATTGTGCCCATTGTTGCTAATCAAGCCAAAGAAACGGGATATTCTTGCATCTTTTAAGTCAGCTGAATGAGGTTAATAACTTCTTCGTGTGCTGGTAGTCCACATGGAGGTTTTTTTCCACCTACGTTCAGCTTTTCTGCACTCTCATCTATGACAACAAATATGATAATTGATCCAAGGGAAAAGAACAGCTGGAGCAAATATGGATTTTTAAAGAGGCCAAATTATCAAGAGCTGATGTACACAGATTAAACCAATTATGTGAATCGTTAATATTTGAAAATGTAGGTGTTGAGATGGACAAATAAGAGGAGAGCTGAAAATCTAGCTGCCAAATTGTCATTGAAAATGCAAGAAAATTATACACTTATGCTCCGATACTAAATCAGACACATGGTGACAGTTTGAGTTTGAGGATAGGACAAAAGTAACAACAAGGACGAGGGTGTGCCCACCGTTATGAGCACCAAGTTGAACAGTTTTGCAATATTAAGAAATATGGCGGCAGCACAATTAGAAGAATTATAGATTAAATGTAACATCAGATGAAAGCAGATTTCAGAACTCATTGAATTCAGAGGGGGGTTTAGGAGGATGCTGATAAACAACAGAGCAAACTGAATCTTTAAAAATTGTTGGGTGGACAAAGTTCCACAAGAGGGCAGCAGTCCCCAGCCAAGTCTCCTTAATACAAAATAAATAAAAAATAAAATCGTTTAGAGTAAAAGATTTATTGGACAAAGATCTACAATTAAGAAGGTTAATAACTGCTAAACTGACAGGCTTCGGGGGCTGTGATTTACAGGGCATTGTGCTGATCACCACACGAGCTGGAGAAGGGATAGTGGGATGTGGACAGACAGTATCTTGCAATCTCTTCATTTTACAGGACGTTTTATAAAACGCCACAAAACGGAGGTTTGTAACTTTCGTGAATCAAAGTAATTTTTCATGTTTTTGTGTGTTAAAATCTTACACACAGTATTAGACATTAAATAAAGACGCTTATTAAAAAGCTAAAAAGTAACAGGTTTGAGAGTCCGTTTTTCAGTAGCAAGCTAAAGCCCTGCAGTAACTAGCTTAAAATGTTCGTCAAGAGGTCGGTCGGGGTCTCACCGGTCCTGATAAAAGCTCATGCTTAAAAAGAAATTATATTATTTAGGATGATTTTCAAATTAATGTTCTTTGTTATGGAATAAACTTATGTTAGAAATATTAGACTGTAATATTAAGTGTTATAACGGTCTGTTAGCACAGATTATTTTATTTCCAAAGCAAACACGCAGACAATCTGAAATGTCAGTGTACTCCATTTTTATATTGCATTAGTGTAACTGCAGCCCCCTGGAGCAATTATCTAGTGTTTTGGGGAAGGCTTAGAGCAAATGTAGATAAGCACAGCTGGACAGAATTATTACTTACATCTCATCATCTATGCAAGTCTTCCATAGACATGGTCAAGAGGACCTACTGAAGTTCAAACTAAGCATCAGAATGGGGCAGAAAGGTGATTACACACGGCAGGCTGATCTGCTGGGATTTACCTGTGCCCACAGTCTCTAGGGTTTACAGAGAATTGTCCACCAAAAAACCAAACTATCCAGCGAGTGGCAGCTCTCTGGGCAATGGCCAGACCACTTTGAGCCGATAGCTGGTTAATGTCACTGTTGTCTATTTTAACCAAGGTATGCAGTAGAGCATCTCTGAATGCACAACATGTAGAACCTTGAAGCAGAGGGGCTACAGTGGCAGAAGACCACGCCAGCTAAAAGAAAAGCTCAAAGGCAAGTTCATCGAGACTGGACAACAAGATGATCTGAAAAAATGTTGCCTGATCTGATGGGCCTCCATTTCTGCTGTGACTTTTGGACGGTAGGATCAGAACTGACCTGTTTGGATGGGGAACAGGAGACTAACATCGTGGATGTTCATCTGACGAATCTATGTGTGTTTCCAAGCACGTTGCTGAGTCTGTGCCAGGCACTAGCGTGGTATACCTAATAAAGTGGCCAGTAAGTATAGGTCAAAGCATGCTGTGCAAACAGAAAACAAGTTTTCAAGACTGTTGAAAACTTCTCTCTTACACTGTAACACCATATCCATAAAAACCTGGAACTCCCCCTTCTACATGTAGAGGATCACCGCCACTGCTCCCTCTATATTAGCAGAGGGTGTATGAAAAGTGCTCCTAAGCCTTTCTTTCTCCTGATACAGTTCATTTGCACACAGCTGCATGATGTTCAGTGAAAACCTGTCAGAGAGCAGCAGCAGGATTTCTGTTGCCTCTGCCTGAACCTCTCACTCACGGCAAGGTCAAATGTTAAGCCCTTCAAAATATTTACCTCCCAGTTCCTGATTTGACTTTTCAAAATAAAACATGGGTCCCTATGGGACGCCAAAAATAACTCGAGGCCAAACAGGAAAATGAATAGTCAGCAGGTCTAGGGTGCACCCCGCCTTTAACTGTGTCAGCTGAAGTAACTCCACCCTGCCTGTTAGTGGATGAAATCATGCCCGTTGTTTTGTTATGTAACACTTTGTAGACAGAAATGGAACAGACCAGTTAGCAGTTATAGAAGGCCATGAGTGCCAAAATGAACGAATACATCGTTAATTAAATGTATCAATTAAAATAGAAAATCTCTTTAATTATTGAATCATAATTAATTATATACATTTAATCAATTTTCCATTGTAATTTGACACGTTTTAATTATGTAATGATGCCTTTATTTAATTCGTTTTGGCACTCGAGGCCCTCCATAGTGGTGGACGTTTAATGTCATTATTAATCCAAAAATTTTGACTTGCAAAAGTCCATCACAGGGCCAACACTTAAAAATGCACTTACCCTCAGTTACCTGTGACAGCATTAAAACCAGTATAATGAAATGTATGTGCCGGTTTTCCTTTGTTTAAAATGGAAGAAAAAAAAATATGAAAGAATAACGGAATTAGAACTGCGTGTGGTAAAACACAACTACAGACTGAAAGAGAAAGTGCCCTCAGCATCCTCATTAAACCGTGATGCTTGCTATGAGTAATCCCGCCAACCACTGCAGCTCCCAATTTATTTTCCACTTTTAGTATTTCGCCTTTAAAGTCATTGTGGATTTTTACCACGCAAACATATTGAACCTCTAGTGAATGGAGTGTCCATCTTTCATGCTGATATTCCGACTGAACATGTGGAACAAGGCGGTGTCCTCGCTGGCATTGAAGTATTTTGAGTCTGAATACTTTTAATTATCAGGCATTCAAAACCCCACTTTTATTTTGAAGGCGGTCTCAATCCGTGCGCCTTGACGCAGCAGCGTGGATCAAGTGGACTTTAGTCTGACAGATAAGTCCTGAAAGTTGCCCCCGTCACGAGGACCGGTTTGTGCATTGAGGTCAGACCGTGTGGGGCAGTGAAGAGCCGGGAGATGACTGACCTGTGGGTTTCCGTAGCGGTGCTGGGGGTTTCGGTGCTCCTCAGCGAGCTGATCCGCTCCGCAGCGCGTCTGTTCCCGAGAGATTACCGGATTTACCTGCTGGAGGCGGCGTCCACATTCCAACTCTGCTGCTGCACGCATGAACTCAAACTGCTAGGAGACTCGGCCCAGCTGGAGCTCAGCCACGGCCTGGCTCTCACCTACACCGTGACTCTAGTCCACTTGGTAACTTTCCAGGACGCGACCTGCAACCCCACCGCGGCTCTGGAGAGCGTGTGCCGCGGGACCCGCAGCTTCAGGGCGGCCGGCGTTGTCATTGCTCTCCAGTTCGCAGCTGCCGTCGCCGCGCAGTCTTACGTCGCCTCCGTGTGGTCGCAGGGTCTCTCCGACATCCACCTGTGGCACCAGAGTTCTGACTTCAGGTGCTTCGATCCCCTCGGCGGGACGCTGCTGGAGGCCGCGGTGGTGGAGCTGGCCTGCGCCTTCGTTTTCCAGGCTGCCTGCATGCACGCCCACAAACTGGATGAAAGACTCCAGGTGCACTTCATAGCTGCTGTTGTAACTGCAGCAGTTTATGCAGGTGTGTTAATGAGGGGCACCTCCCACTTTTCACAGATATCTAAACGAGTAAATAAAACCCCCTTTAAACAGAAAAGGTCACAGTTTGTGCCCCATACACGGCACAGATCGGGGAAAACTGTTTTTTAAGAACAATCCTGAATATGAATACTGGCAATTACTGTGAATCAGTCATGCAGTGGTTGCTGTCAAAAACATTGTACTGTCCTCAGAACCACAACATAGTCCCACAAGAATCAAAATCTAAATGGCACAACTAAAATATTGATCACAATCCTACTAAATCCAGGATTTAAACCATCCCGTGAGCCTTTGTGCTTGCAAAAATGCAATTATTAAATGCACCAAGCATGCGTATTTACCCTCTTCAGCATGTGGGTAAGAATGTGCATAAAGTAAACTAATTATTCTTCCATCTTTTGTTTTGTGCAGGTGGAGAGATTTCCGGAGCTATTTTCAACCCAGTGTTGGCCTTCTCCGTTCAGTTCCCCTGCAGCGGCCACACATACCTGGAGTATTGTTTTGTGTACTGGCTGGGACCAGTTTTAGGTAAGCAGCAGACTGGAGTCCACTCTTTATGCTCTCACGTCCACTTTTAGATGTGGGAGTGGTATTGGTTGTCTTTCCTAACTGTCACCAAATAATAAAACTGACTAAGAGCTCAGGACCTACCTGCTCTGCAAACTACTTCATGGTTCGATTAGGATGACTGTCCTCTAAATAAAGAAGCTTGGCCTGTCATTTAAATGACTAATACCTGACATATGTCTGCTTGTCGTTACCAAAATAACTTCATGTGTCTAACATGTGTGTGTGTGCAGGCGTGGTGAGCTGCATCCTGCTGTTTGAGAAGATCATCCCTTTCCTGTTTGGTGGGAGTACCGCTGGGCTGGACGTTCCTGCCGTCCAGAAAAAGAAGACCCAGTAGGTGCGAGTGGGAAAAGCCGTGCCTGTTTTTAAAGCTTTTTATTCCTTAATTTCTTAACGGATAACACCAGCACAGCCAGATTTTTTTTTTCTTTTGTTATTAATGCTGCAGTGCAGGGTTGCTTCACCTTCAAAAAGTCTGTGAACACATAAAAAACAATACACACTGTAATGTGTGGGTACTGTCAGGGTAAAACACACTTTTACTGTCACTGAACAGCAAATGTCAGCTAAGCTGTCAAATACACTGTTAGAAAGCTGGTATCTAATCAGAACACACAAGTGGCTTCAGTTTCTGACTAAAAGAGGCCCAGACCTGCTGCTAAAACCCTATTTTAAAGGTTAACAATAACATACGCATTCTGGGTCTTAAGGTTGACCTAAAATCTTAATTCTTCTTTCTTTATGTGCAATTAAATGTTAGCTATAATGAGACTGCAGCTACCAAAAAGCATAAAATACACTAGTGGGCTTTTCTAGCCTGCACACATTGTATCTCTACCCTACATTTAACAGGAAAACAGCCCTGGATATGCACTGTTAGTGCCATTTTTATTAATAGTTATTTTCATTAATCTTATAGTCTTAAGATTTAAGCACAAATATTTAAAGAATAATGTGAAAACTGTCATAAGCACAGCAACGGTGAATGTATGCACTATTATTATGCTGAATGTATATTTGTGCTTATGTCATCGCACATGTGACGAAGCTGAAGAACAACAGAAGCACACCGATTTTAAAAATGCAGACAAAGCACAAGCAGCTAAGTGGTTAATATGCAAACAAGTATGTGTGATGGTGCACCTAGTAAAATTCATCTTTTTCTCTATGCAGTCTGGTAGTTTCGTGACTTTTTTGGTTGCGGGCCATTAATTGGAAGCACTTTAATTATTTATGCTGCTACCTTATTTCCTATGAGCGTCACCACAGCGGATGGATCCGGCTTACACAACCCTTCCATTTATTTTGGTTTGGCACGCCATTAGGAGTACAATAGTCTGGGTCTGTTCTGGATTGCGGGAGCCACATTTCAAGCCTTTCCTAAAGCCTGATATTACTGATATCAGGACATGTTTTCAGAGGTGTGAAGAAAGATCCCCAGTTCAAGACCAGAAGGAGATGCCAATCCGTTTGAGGTTGTGCCTGGAAGGTTATCCTGTGTATGGATCAGCTGTGGCGATCTCTCGTTAATAAGAGAGCAGCAGAAAGAATCTAAGACACATACAGCCACATGCAATCTCCAAATGCCATAAAACAACATTATAAAAGAGTTTAATTTGCTCTTATTGCCAAACTAGATGTTGTTGAAGGAAAGGAGTGCAGATGTTTGGTTTTATTAGCCATGTTTTCAAAGCCTTAAACCTTCAGATGTCTTGTTTTTCTACTTCATGTAGCATGTTAAAGAAAACTGAACCTAAGTTGTAGGACATGCTGATGGTGATGGATGGTTTTGGGTGACCAAATCTTTGATCTTTTATTGGTTTAATCTCACGTTTGGCTCGGTTAACGTATCTGTCTGGTAGTTTACTGTATTTAAAGGTTCAGGTGCTAGAATTATACAGTATGTGGTGCTGGTGGGATTTTAATATTTTATTTTTGGGGCACAACACTGAATCTGAAGCTTTTGTGCATAAAGACAACTGATCTTAAAAACCTCCTACAGTGCAAGTTTCTGATTGTACAACTGGGATAATTATTTTAAATAAAAATGTGATTAAACACATTTGTCTGTGAACAAAATGTATAGGGGTTTTCTATAATGTTGTAATTTAAATGCAGTATTTTGATTAAAAATATGTGTTTGAAAAATGTTAAATGCTGCGTTTTTATTGGAAGGGGGCAGAAAAGTTTCCATGCAGACATTCGTGGGTCCTCGGATGAGGACTTGTAGTCATTTAGATCCAATTTAAGGATAAATACGAAAACTAGCCAAACAAAAACTGAGTAGAATGGGTGTGTAGTATAGTATATATGTTGTACACAAAGTAAAATGTGTCATTTGGGGTCTTTTAATCAGTAAAACATCAAGCAAGTGACCGTTAATCTCCTCTCTCTGAGGTTTGGATTATCACAGAAACAGAGAGCCCATAAAATCCCCCCTCCCCCCCACGAGGGCTCACATGGTGCCGGTTACACAACACGACCTTTGTGCCCTCTCCTCTGCCTCCTCCTCCTCTTCTTCGGCCGTCTCACAGTCTCCAAACAAATGCCCAACACCAGCGTCTCTGTTTTTCCTCAGCGTGGATCATCGTCAGTGCAGAACAGATGACAAACATGTGACCTTTGGCCCCCCGGCCTGCTAGGTTGACAGAGCGCCACGTGCTCGTTGGTTTGTAAACAAGCTTCCTCCCGCTGATGTGATTGGAGTTTATCTCACTGTGTGCTGTTTTAGAAGAGTGGTGCTAAAGTTCACAGCCGCATTAAACTCCTCATGTTACTCCTCTGACCCTCACCAACGTGACAAGAGAGATTCTTTCATCTCAGCAGCGTTTACGATGGTGACGAGCAGCTTTATCTGGCTCTGAGCTTTAAGTGGACTTTTATGCTTTATTATGTAAAAGAGATACGAGGATCTGTGTGTCTGGCTGGGATTGATCCAGTGATTCAGAAGCCTTTCCTGTTTAAGAGAAAGTGACTTAAGTTGGAGATGGAATGATAAAGAGTGTGACAATCGTGTCAGGGATCTGAACTGCTTTTATATTATGAGCCTATTAGAAGCGTCAACACAACAGATGGAACAAAGCTGTTTTTAAACCTTGGTCGTCTGCACTTTGAGACCAGAAACCTCCAAGTCGGGGCTTTTAATTTTCCCCAAAGTCAGCGGTAAAACCCACAGTGAGACAATTTATCTGTCGCTGTGACCTACGTCTGTGGAAAAGCCATCCTGAAGATCTAATCCTAACCCCCTTATGTGTTAATGTTTACTTAAGATAAAGAATAAAATGCACACAAATGTCAGATGTAGCAAAAATGACAGAAACTAAAGCTCATACAGGCAAATTTATACTTACTACTTTTTAAAAATTTGCACAAGGTTCAATAAACACTCCAGGTTCAGACTGCTTTATTATACATTGTGCTTTGTTATCATATTTATTTATTTAATGTTTTCATTAAATAAGTCTCTGCTTCCTCAGTTCAGTTTTTAATGTTTTTATATGGTGGGCTCAGTATTTATTTATTCTTATCTGTGTGTGTGACAGGGAGGTCGAGGGCTTTTTGGTACATGTCCTGTTAGCAGCTCAAATAACAAAGGGTTCAATTGCAACTCGTTTCTAGCATGTTTTTATTTTCTTATGTATCATTTATTAATATATTTTAAGCATTATAAGCGTCAGCTGTTGGTGTATGTTTTGCATTTGTAAAACGAGCACAGTAGATGTCAGGCTTAAAACCCATTTTATTATGACAAATGTACAAGATCGGATTCATAAGAAATAACAGTAAAGTTAACAAAAAAATGTAAGGAGCAGACAAAACATCACCAACCAGTCTACTAGGATCTATACACAGTGGACAGGGTGTCTTTCCTCCCAAATTCATCATGAGGTAAATAGGAAACTGTTAACACTTCAGTCATTGGCACAGACCTCCTCTTTCTCTTTATTAAGCTTTTATTTCTCTCCATCCCTATGCAGGTCTCGCTACGGGTTATTTCATAACCATGAGATACATATTTATACATTCTCCTTATCTCTGTGGAGAATATAAACAGGGTTACACACAGTACACAGACACTCCTTTGCTCCGTCTCGACCCACCAGGACACACACCTCTGTTACGTCTGTAGAACCGGGTTTCTATATTCTGTCCAGCTAATCTAAAAGCTAAATATCGTGTATAGACGCCTATGCTGTGCAAGCAGCACGTATAGGTTTTTGTCTTGGAAGTCATATTTTGGCCGTGGCCGGTATCAAAACGTATGATAAATAGAGTGGTTTATCCTCTGTGAAGACCATGCTGAGACTAATTTACAAAATATTTTACAAACAGGCTTCACTCCCTCTCTGTCCTCGATTATTTTCCACAGCGGCGTCCCGTTCTTCCCCCTCGAGCTTCTGTAACATGCCTTTAGCAGGTCAGCGCATGCTTACCCCCTATGCAGTTTCACTGCAAAGTAACACGCCTACTTCACGAGTCCTTCAGCACGAATGCACCAGGTCAGGAGATCCTGAAAGCATGCCAGAGTTTTTTGTGTGTGATTTTCTTACAAAAACTGTTGTGCCAATATTACTTCCCTACAAAAGAAAACTATAAGAAACTCATGCAATCCCAAAGAATTGCTCGATATATTTTTCCATGGTTAAAAAAATGCCTCTAAATATATTACAGCAAAAACTACAGATATACACACAGACTGGTTCCAGCAGAGGTCAGTGAAGTCATTGGTTTGTCTTTTTCCCCCTGTTCCCCTGCAACCCGACACATCGCTTTAAAACTATTTGGTTTTCATAATCCTGATCTGATCCGAACCTGAGCTCAGGATTATGGAAACGTCTGATGTCAGAGGAAACAGGAAGATCCAGGGGAGTGGAATAAGAGAGAAAACAGGCTTTCAGAGCCGAGTGTTGTTTATAACGAAGGAGTATTATGTCTACGTTAAAAAAAAAATATTCAAAGGATGCTTTTGAAAAGTCAAACTAGGGAGTTATTTTGCTTCAACTAGGTGAGCTTTGTCTGGATATTTCAACCCCATTCTTTAATGTAAACCCTAACACTCCTTCATCCATTTAAAGACACTAAAAATCTAAAGACCTGCAGGCATCTCCACCCACAAAGAAAATAAGACACTTTACATCTTTTCCTCAAAGAGACAACAACAAATAAAGGTTTAGATATACAAAAAATAGATTTACTGAAACCATGAATCACATGAAAGCGATGAGAAGAGGCTAGTCTGGATCAGGAGGGAAGGAGAGTTTCACCTTTTGATTTGGTTTCTCCAAACAAACTATAACCTGAAAGTTCAACCTCTGATGCTGATGGCAGTGCGCGTGTAGTTAAAATAATTATATATGTATACAATATACAAAAGCTACTCTAACATTGAACGACAAAAAGATAGGTTAATGGGGGGGACGAACGAAGGTTGGTCACATATATACATTCACACCTTCATACGATGAAAGGGG
>VUQG01026257.1:0-17278 GCA_015106755.1 Etia nguti | reverse complement strand
CTTGGCCAAAAAGGCTAAAATGACCAAAGAAAAAGTGGAAAACAGCTAAACATGAGAGGTTTTTGGACAAAAGTTTGTTTTTTCCATTATTTAAGCACTGCTCCCAGCCAAGAGTGATACCATATATGCCCTATAGCTGCAGAAAAGGCTAACATTGTTTTTGGGGTTTTTTTTTTTTACAAAAAAACAGCTAAAAATGAGAGGTTTTTGGACAAAGTTTGTGTTCTCCATTCTTTAAGCACCGGTTCGAGCACCGTTTAAGCACCGGCACCGTTTCAAAAGTACCGGTTTGGCACCGGTATCGGATAAAACCTAAACGATACCCATCCCTACTGAGTGTGCAGGTGCTGCAAGTGATGCAATGTTTTGTTAGGTGGTAAGGATAAAAAGATCTGCTGTTGCATGTTCCTACCACTAGATGTCAGAAGAGGTCAACTTTAGCCTTGTTAGAAAAATGATTTTCTTATGTGGTTTAATGCAGTTGTTTTTGTACTTTTAAAACCAGAATGCACTCAGGATCAGTCTTATACAATTCCACTCTAAGCATATATGACATTTTTATTTTGTTGTAAGCAATGAGCTGAAAAGTGAGATGACACTTCTTACTACCTAAGGGAAAAAAGTAAAACTACTGTAATACATCAGATATCATCCAAGAAGCGAGATGACTGGAGAAACCTCATGAGGAATACAGATAAATGATTTAAAACTAAAAAAAAAATCAGTGCATGGTATTTGTAGATACCCAAGTGTCGTGGTATTTTTTTTTTTATTTATTTTTTTTTTTTACAGAGCAAAAAAAAAAAAATCATGGTGCATCGTTTTTCCATAGTGACATCATATCTTTTAGATTTTGGTACATGTTGGTAGGTTATAGTTAAAATGACTCAAGAAAGGTAGTTTAAAAATGATACAAGGTTAGAGTTGATTGTTCATAGAAGTTGTGGAAAAATGCAAGGACAGTAATGATATAAGTGAAGGTGTAGGCTGATTAATTATCCAACATCTTACCCTCACTAGGGATCCAGAGCTTCTGCAAGGACCTGCTGGAAGTTGCAGACATTTTAGAGAAGGCCACAGAGAGCGTGCCCAAGGAGGAGGTGACAAGCCAGAACCCTCACCTGAAGAACCTGTACGACGGCCTGGTGATGACCGAGGTCCAGATCCAGAAGGTGTTCACCAAGCACGGCCTCATCAAGCTCAACCCAGACGGCCAGAAATTTGACCCCTATGAGCACGAGGCCCTCTTCCACGCCCCTGTCGAGGGTAAAGAGCCTGGCACTGTTGCCATAGTAACCAAAGTGGGCTACAAGCTTCATGGTCGTACCCTCAGACCAGCTTTGGTGGGTGTAGCCAAAGCTCTCTAGAACTGACACTGTAAGTCTGTAACAGAGCAGGATTAGTATTTCTTTCCTGACTGTTGGTTGACCTCAGGTTCAGCAGACTGCTCAAGGCACCGTACCATCATCTTCCCAGTTGTCTGTCCACACATCATCCCCTTCCTAAGGTGCCTCAAAGAGAAGGGGAGCCCAGCTGAACCTTGTATCTGGACAGTATCCAACAGTTTTTAACAGATACACTATGTGTCGTACAGGATTTTTTTTTTCTTCATTAGTCATGCAAGTTGTGATCTGGTGATCTTTGTATTTTGATCAAGGAAACAAGGGCAGGTATTCATATACATAGTTCTCATAACTATAAATAATAAGGAAAAGTATGAAGTGAGATCTCAAACCCCTGCTTGCAAGACTTTTTGGGCAGAGATGAGGTATAAAATATGTTCACAAAGTGGTTAATCTTGTTATCATTCCAGACTTCAGTGTAAAGTGCTCATATTAATAACTACAATTAGAATAATAATTCATTTCATTCTGTGAAAAAGTGGAAGAATGGTACAACAGGAAATGTTAGAAAGGTTGACATTTGCTCCCCAAACACGGCTTCCCCAAAGCCATGTTAAAGTAATCCTGGTATTGTGGATGTGATCAGGTGGGGTAAGCCAGCTTCAGCCAGTGTAACATCTCTCCCAGAGTTGTGGTTGACACTGATGTAAGCGCTTTATCTGTCAAGTAGAAGAATTCTGTATATGGACCTTTTGTCCAAATTGTCATTGCATCCAAATAAACTGGTCAATTTTGAAATACTTATTGTGGTAGTGTTTGGCTTTTATACACATCTTTAATGGACTGCATTTTGATGAAAGATGCAGGTAGATGAGTAGAGTCTAAAATCAGTTTACAGTTGGTTGATTTTTTTTTTTTTCCTCTCAAGGATAAAATTAAGCCTGTAAAGCTGTCTGTACTTGTATTTGTTCCATAGACTGTAATTAAAAGATGGATATAGATTCCAGTTCTGAAAAGTGGGTCACTGTGGAAGTCCCTTAAAGCTTTGTTTCCCATGGCCAGCAGGGGGCAGTTGTTCTGGTTCCACAAAGCACTGTTAAGATTAGAATTACTTCAGTTAGCAAATTCCAGGTTTCAGCTAGTCATATGATTAAATATCACTTCATTTTATAAATGAGCAAAATAAATATTATCATGTATGCAGGCATAGCAAGGTGTGCTTCACTGTGGGACTCCCCAGGTTCTAAGTCAGATCCACCCTTTTGCTCACCGTGTCCATTTTCAGATCACCAGGATGGGGATGCCCTAGAGCAGGGGTCTCAAACTCGGCATGCAGTCAAGTTCTATAGTCTTGCTAACGACCTACTAATTTTATTCAGGTGTGTTGCAACAGGAACACATTGAAAAGTTGCAGGACCACCAGCCCTCGAGGACTGGAGTTTGATACCCCTGCCCTAGAGGCTTTAATGGGGTGTCTACACAAGTAAAGCAATCAGCAGTAACCAGAGATCATAGGTATTAAGTGACTTGGAGCAACAAGAGGGGAAATGACTACTGGCAACACAAAGGGTGCAGATCCTGAATGAAACTGTTTTAATTTCATGGTGAGTATTTATATGATGCTACCACATTCCTTGGGGTATCCTGTGGGGGGTGCTGCAGGAGTATGGGGTGTCTGGCCCATTATTACGAGCCATTCAGTCTTTGTACAAATGCAGCGAGAGCTTGGTCTGCATTTCTGGCAAAATGTTGAACTCGTTTCAGTGGGTGCTGGACTCTGCCAGGGCTGCCCTTTGTGGACAGAAAATCTAGGCATAGCCAAGTGGAGGAAGGCTTCTGTCTTGGTGACCTCAGAATCAGATCCATCTCTGCTTTTTGTGGACAATATCGTTCTGTTGGCTTCAGGTGGTAGCCTTTGCAGCCGAGTGTAAAATGGCAGGTATGAGAATTGGCGCCTCCAAGTTTGAGGCCATGGTTCTCTGCTGGGTAAGGGTGGAGTGCACGTTTCAGTTCAGGGACAAGTTGCCACACTGAGCGTGAAAGTGAAGCTGTCAATTTACTAGTCCCTGCATCCTTACCCTCACCTATACTCACAAGCTTTAGGTAGTGGCCAAAAGAACAAAATTGCGGATACAAGCAGCAGAAATTAGCTTTCTTAGAAGGGTTGAGGTGTTTCGGACATTTGATTAGGATGCCTCCTAGATGCCTTCTGGGTGAGGTGTTCCAGGCATGTCCTACAGGGAAGGCCCCAGGGAAGACCCAGGACCTGTCACCCAGACCTGGATAAGAGAAAGAA
Organism: Etia nguti; assembly: GCA_015106755.1. Classification (NCBI taxonomy): domain Eukaryota; kingdom Metazoa; phylum Chordata; class Actinopteri; order Cichliformes; family Cichlidae; genus Etia; species Etia nguti. Next base: position 13,639 of record VUQG01026257.1, on the reverse strand, counting down.
GATGGATGGATGGAGCTGTATGCTAAAACGGTGAATACATTAGGTTACCTAGGCAACCTAGGATGTCCACTAGTGCTCAGCTGTCACCTATGAAGTGGTCCACAACAAGGCAATCACATCCTATTTGAATGTCCATTACAAACAGACTTTATTTCCAGTGACAGTGACAACTTTTACAATATACAGTCTGTAATTAATTACCTAAAACGTAAAGAATGTTAGACTTTCAAAACAAATGCATGAGATATATATAGATATAGACAGAAAGACGGAGCGAGATTTTTCTGTTGACACCAACAGAAACAAACTACAACAGCAAACTAATCTGTTACAATGCTATTCTAATACTGAGTGGGCCATGTGTGAATGCAATTTCCTCCCTTAAAACTGAACATTTTATCAGTTTTGGAAGAAATTCTTTTTAGCTATTTCTTTTGAAGTTAGCATACAAGTATTCGCTACGAGTACTACATGCAAGTTGTAGTTAATGTGGCAGTGATCTTTGACTTGGTGACATTTTTAAATCATTAATAATCTTTTTTCACAAATCTAAATCTGAAAAAATAAATACCGTCCAAGATATAAATACGTAGAGACCAGCTTTTAAAACGATGTTTCTGCAATAGAAATAGTAATACCAGCAGGTTTAGATTTTTTTTTAGTTGTTGAGCTAATTTTCTTTATGAAATTTATTTTTCTTTCATTTCATTTTAGCTTTACTTGTTACATTTTTTTTATTCCATGGTTGACACGTTACTATTCAATTTAATTCAATTTTATTTATATAGCGCCAAATCACAACAACAGTCGCCTCAAGGCGCTACTACAGTTAGTCCATTCCATTCTTGCGTTCTCAAATCAAGTCTTCTTTTCCAGTGAAAGGGATCATTGAAACTTCTGTCACCTCATTTACATTCTGCCCTGGTGTGGACGTTAGGTCAGCTATACAAGTAACAAGCCCGCTCTTTGTGACTCACAACAAAATTCTGGCATTTTGTGTTAGTTTTTGAAAGATCACATTTACTGACACTGAAAGGGAAACACCACCACTTAGAATGATAAAGTATTTGCACTTTTAATACATCTCCACAGATACTTTGTCATTTTCAACAACAAAGTAACAGAACAGCAAAACAACTCAACATAATGAGACGCGCAACAAGATTTAGGACAGCTCGACAGCATGCCACGACTAGAACCAAAGCCTCTTCTTCTTTGCAATTCCAAACACTTTTTTTTAATTACAAAAAGCTATAAAAATTTCCATGACATAAAATACTGTACATTTCACAGGTCAGCATAGTTCTCTCCCCCTAAAATTTATCTTATAAAGATATTTACATTTGGTAATGTAAAGTCAGGAAATCCCCCTTACAAAAAGTATTTTCCCAATGAGAACAAAAGCAAATTCTTCAGTTTCCACATTTTCGATTGGGACTTTAATATCAAAACACACCATTTTGGAACAATCTAGAACAGTTAGTTGCACGTGCAAACCTGAAAAAAAGGAAAAAGTGACAAAGAAAAATGACCAGATCGTTTCAGCATCACCTTTGAAAAACATTCTGGGCCAGAGGCTCTGATAAATGCTTATTATAATATCTGTTTTGCAAAATCAACACAACACTCATCTAACGTTCAATCAGCATCTTCTGGAAACCCACTACAGCCAATGAACACATTCAAATCCAATAGGAACATGTTAGCAAAGGGTTACAACAATGTACAGGAGTGGACCCGGTAATCTGCTTGAATGAATTTTTCAGTGTTTTCTACATACTGTAAATAAGAAGGACTATTTCAATACGCATTTGGTACTCTAGCTCGTTATAGGCGGACAATGTACGTTGGACTGTTTGTGCTCATCAGTGCAACAGGCACACACAATTTGTATGATACACTGACTGATTGTCAGGGTCTTTTCATGAGACTTTGTTGACAATCAAAAAATCAGCTGTAGCATTTAGCATAATGAAGCTCCTTTGGCCACAAATGTTGTTAACTATAAGTGAAATTTAACACCCTGCACTAATGATCCTCAAGCTCAGAGCAGAACTTTATGTTCTTAGACGCTACATCGTAATAAGCAAAACAACGCAACGCTCCACGTTTAAAGCAACACTACAAAAACAATGCCCTGCGTGACTTGCATGACTATCTCGCTCCATCCGGGAAGCTAAATTTTAGTCAGCTACAGACAAAGAAAAGAAGCAAATGTGAATCTAGACGTTTTCCAGCACAGGTAACACCTACACTACCTCTTGTCCTTCTCATTTTTTTGTTTTTAAACATACTCCTGCTTCAGTTGTGAGACAACTAATGTTCAGCTTGGGTCGCCAAAAAAAGCATTACAAAACAAAATAATGCCACGCAGTGCCACTGTTCTGCTTCTACTTCTAGCCAATGTAAAAAGTGAAGTGAAAGCCTATTGACAGGCTGCACAACAGCCTTGTTGGGCAGCTGTAAATGTGGGCAGCTATAAGACTAAAAGACTACTGAACCTTAAACCTTAAGGTGCAACGTTGTGATGATGTATTAGCTCTGTGTACTCACTCGGTAAACAGCAGTCTTGTACTTGGGTACTTTTAAAGTCCTAACATCTGTAGTACAGCACGTGGACCGTAAAATATTTAAAGTTTTTTGAAGGCGAACCCACACTTACCTCGGGACAAACTAAAAGGGATGCAACAATTACTGGTGGGTTGCTGACACAGTCGATCAAATCGCTCCACTTATATTTTCTACAACATAGAAGGTTGAAAGAAAATATTATTTTGAAATTTAGAAAATATTTCACGCTGAGATTTTAGGGGCTTTAAAACAAATATAAGCCATACATATTTTTAACTTAAATTAGTTAAAAAAATTTTAAGCAGGATCTTTTTAAGTTAGTTGTCAAACAAAAATACATTCTGAGTGGGACTTTTTACAGGTTAAAAATAAGCCTGGCAGTGCCCTCTGGTGGACAGACTGTGACTGGCGTTGACTATGATCTCTTACTTCTTTGGCATTTCTTGTCATTTATTGGTCAAACCTGCGGCAAAACTGCTGATATCAGCATCAGTGGGTTTTTAAGGGTCATGTTTAGGAATAAGAAAAAATTCCAATATTGATATATTGGTCAATATCTGTTGAATATAAATATACACATATATAATCTTTATGTTAGTTACATTAAAAAAGGGACAATAACGGGTATCGTTTTTTGTTTTGTTTCATTTTAATTATCCAGCAATGTATTTCTCAAACTAGTTTCTACTCTGCTACATTTACTGAGAGTATTGTACGGAATGGAAGTTGGAGCACACTCTCCTGCAAAAACTCTAAATTAAATTTCTAAATTCCCCCAACGCCTTTTTCTGCATCAGTTTTTTGGTAAAAAAAATTGGGGGGGGGGGGAGAGATATACAGCAATACTAAGACGTGTGTGATAGGCTGATATTGGCAGATACGCAGCCACCTGCAGCAAGTCAGGCTCTAGCTGATCTAAGCAAGCAGTGATGGGCTAGCAATGATATCAACCGGAGGGTATGGGTAGGAATGAACTCGAAGGGACCTGTGGAAACTCATCTTTTTGTATTCATTATTGTACTTGACATTTGGTGCAAACTGCAAACATGTGGGGTAATACCAGTATAACTCTGATAGGCTGATAATGACTGTAAACTTCAGCAAGCCCATAGATTGGTCCAGCTCTAACTAATATCAGGCTATCTAATTAAGTTTGCCCTAAATCAAGCCAAGTTATGGGCAAACCCTGGTTTTTGGAACTTTTTTCTTTGTTTCTTTTTTTCCAATCACCTTATTTTGTACCCACCAATGGCATAAGAGTTTGTCATCAAATCAAATTTTCTTATTTACTCTTCTTTTCAGCATGAAGTTTTTTTGCCCTGTCACCGGTTGCATTCATTACATAATTTCTACCTTCAGTGTACCTGCTGTAACAACACCAAAACAGCTCTGTAATACCTGCAACTGTTAACACTACAGTTATTATTTTGTCAAAACATTTAAAATAGAAAGTACTGTAACCCACACAGCTGTATTAATCCCCTGTTTCTTTCCAAATGCAAAAATATAGGCAGTTTTGTTCCTTGCCCTTGTATGAAAATATTGTTTTCTCCAGTTGGGCATCTTATTTTTTTTCAACGTACATATTTACAAGGTCACTCCTGAAAAAAAAAAAAAAAGGTGAAAACCAGTAGTTTTTCCTGCCTCCAGCGCTTATAGCTTATCTGTTTATAATTTCCTGAGCAACAACGGAGTGCTAAGAGGTGTCTCGGGATATCCAGCCACTTTCTGTGAGGAAGGTGAGAATGCGCTTCTTAAGAACCTTGTCCAGGTAGCTGGGCATTCGGCTCTTGGCGGGAATGCCCTGCCTTTTCTGCAGGTGATCTTTGATGATGATGGTTTTGACAGTCAGGTAGCGTGCCGGGCTGAGGTTGAGAGAGTTGCACAGCACCTTCTCCCTGTCTGACAGCAGCTCGAAGCCTGTCAGATTCTCAATGGCAGCAAACTCACCATCTTTGCCCTCTTCTTTGATCCCACCTCCAACCCCTAGTCCTCCAGCAACGCCTCCTCCCCCTCCAGCTCCACCCCCGAGTCCCATCCCGGAACCAAGCCCTCCTCCTCCAGAGCTACCCCGCTTCGATGTGACCACACTTTTGTTCTCTTTGCGTTTCTCCCGTTTGTGGCGTGCTGCTTCGTATTCCGCTGACTCCTCCAGGCGTGTGATGCCATTTCGGCGATAGCGCTGCAGCTCGCGCACCTTGGCCCTCAGCACTCGCTCTTTATGCATGTTCTCAAAGAACTCTTCAAACTCCCGATGGGCCATGAACTGGCAAAGAGCTCGCAGCCTCACCCGCTGCTCTTTCTCTTCCTTGGTGATTTTTCTTTTAAGTGTACTTGGGAGAGGACCTGCTCCCGATGCCGTCATGGATCCTGATCCGATTGCACCACCACCAGCCCCTGTCCCACTCACGCCAGCTGCAGTTCCTACCACTCCCAACATCCCTGTTTTGTCCTTCTCCTTGTCCTTCTTGTCACGGCCCAAAAATGAAGGCACCAGGTTGTAGTCGCGGGCGATGTTCTTACGCCGCTGCCGTTCTCTGAGCTTACGCACATACATGTCCACATGGGCGCGCTTCATTTCAATTTCCACGTCCTCATCATCGTAGTTGACACAGAGTCCACTGATGAGCTTCTCCGCGTCCTGGTCATACTCAATCTCATAGTCATCACGTAGGGGCATGTAGCCCAGCTGCTGTTGCTCAACCAAGCTGATATCCAGCGGAGGGAGCGGAGTGGTCAGGCTGGGCGACAGGGGCCCCCCGCTTGGGCAGGTGTGATCGGTCACCCGGTTTGGAATACTGTCAGGGATACAGGCCTTCCCCAGGTTTCCATGGATGTACATGGTGACATAATGTTCCATGACTTCCTGAGGAGTCCGGGATGCTCCGACATGATCGGCCATGTCCTCCTGAAAGGCCACAAACAGGAAGTTGTTACTAAGAGAAGTCATTTCATTTTTTCTATGTTACACTGGAAGATGAAAGAGTCGCGCTGAAACAATCTGTTTAGCTGTTCAAGAGAAAATGGTTCAGAATTCTGATCACTGATATTTAAATATTCATATTTTCTGCTTTTCTGACTTCAGTTTTGGATTGTTTTAAAATTAAACAAGTAAACTGTCGACATCACCATGAGAAATTTGAAAATGTACATTTTTCTGATGCATTATGGGGTGCATAATTTTACCTAAACCTTCCAAGTAAGGCAAACTTAATATAATTTATTTTACACAGACAAATATTCTAATACACTACACATAAGCCATATGCACTTTGTAATTGACTGTAAATGGGGCTTTGGGAGTTGAAGTGCAACTGGTCCACTTATACTTAAGTGGAGTCTATATATTAACAGACGTCTGTGCATTTTTCTGACCATTTGACATGCAAACATTTATTTTATGCTTGAGTAAATTAAACATCACTTGGTGGTGGTTGGTTTGTACCACAGGATCCTGGGTGGGATAACTCTGCACATCTGTAACATTTCCAGCAAACCTTTCCTGACACTATTCCACTCTTAAATGGTAGCCTTGGTTTTTGGCCCTTTGACCCCTGGGATAGGGTTCAACCCTCTCGTGACCTTGAGATGAATAAGTCACATTACTTTGCTGTGTTGTGTTTGAACAGAGCTATTCTTTCTTTTCACTTTCCTCGTCTTCTGACTGTTCGTTTCAGGTGGCGCTAAAGCAGATCTTCCGCCTCCATCTCACCCTGTCCCTATAGTCACACCAACCCTCTCTATATCCTCCGTCACTACATCCACAAACATCTCTGTGGTCTTTCTTGTGCTGTTTTCTTTCTTTTGTGCCTCTTTTTTGTGGATTTTCTTATAAAAACAGAGTTTTGAATGAATCTCTACGCTAAAGTAGGCACTAAAAGGTACTGTGACTCAAGGATTCGTGGGATATTATGGAAAAAAATGTAACATTTGTGTAGATTCCATCAGTCTGATATCACAACAGTTGGTCTGTGGTACACATTTAATTCAGAGGTGGAGACACTTTACATGTTTCTTTAATACTTGTACTGATGCTGCATTTTAAGATTTACACAAATTTTGGGTTAGGTTTCAGTTAATAACGAGTTAATTACTACTTACTACATAACCTTATAGTTTTTCATTACTTATGTGCTTCCTGTTTTGTCCCTGATTGTTTTGTGACTCGGAACAATACAATTATTGAATCATAATTATGATTATTTTATCCTTTTTATGCGACGTGATGTTAACATTCCACGTTTCTTAAAGTAAAGTGTAACACTATTGTCACATCTATCTTTTTGAGGCTTTTCTTCTGTTTTGGACGTCTCAAAAATTATGTTCAACGTTAACAACGAAAATAAGAGGAAAAAATCATTTTTATCTTAAAGGTCATTAGCGTTATTCTTATATTACCGCTACAAGCCTACTGCTATTGTTTCCCTTTTCTAAGCATTAGGCACAACAAAACTCCTGTGAGCTTGTATAGAGAGCTCTAAAGGTCAGAAAAATAACTTAAAAAGTGATGTACCCAGTTTCCAAATCCATACTGCTCGATAGCATCGAGTAGCGACTGCTCTTCCCTGCTGGTCCACCCTCCTTCTGCCTCTGGACCCCAGAGAGAGAACCGACCGCCGTCGACCTGCTGGTAGCCGTGCCATCTCCGGTGATTACCGATTTCCGCGCCCGCTGAGAAGCACTCTGGGCACAGCTCGATATCAGGGCACTCGGTGCAGCGAAGCCGCAGGTTTGTAACATCTGCAAGGCAGTTAACGCAGTACTTCTTCCCCAAGTCGGCCATCTTGCCTGGCGTCTGCTTCTTGTTGTTGGAGGCAAACCTTCGCGCCTGCGTACAGCGAGCCTCCCAGCGCGAGCTACTCACATCCTGCTTATAAATATTAATGAGAATGGGTCAGGGCTCCTGTGATTGGCTCTTCTGCTTAGTTTCCAGGACAACCGAATCAAAACGAACAATTTCATTGACCACAGAACTGCACGAGCCTTATCTCTATATACAAAGTAAATATTATTAAAAATGGACAGAGAGGCAGGAGATAGAGAAAATAAGGTAAGAATTCGCAGTGAGCGAGACAGAGAAGATAATTTTATTACTGTTAGTAGGGATAAAAATGAAGCTGTCTCAGCTGAAATGCCTACATCAGACCCTAAAGAAAAACACTGTGATAGCGGGAAAGTCACAGAAGAGTCCTCTGCTGAAGAGGCCGCCACTTTTGAACCAGAAGCCAACAATGAAGATGAGCTCTGCACTGAGTTTGATGCAATGAATAAAGTCAAAGAACAGCCACTGTCCCAAGAAGAAAGTGTGGTTTCTGAGATTAACAGCACTTACCACGATGACGCTCTCAAGCTACATCCTGAGACCCAGGACACGGAGATCTGCAGCCCTCTACACCACGAAGATGAAGAGGCTGAAAAAGAAGGAGCCACTTCTGCATGTGCACACAAACTAAACATAAAGTATAAAGAATACAGACAGCTCCTCCAGGAGCTGTGCAAGGAGCGAGATAAGGCCAGGCATAAGAGCAGCCAGCTGCAGATGAAACTGGCACAATACTTCAAGAAGGCTGGGGACAGTGTCCAGCTGGAGGGTGAGAAGCCTGTGTCAGAGCAGCTGCAGGAGTACGAGAGGTACATCAACACCCTGACTGACATGAAGCAGCAGCTCTGCGCTGAATCAGAGGCAGCCCAGTGTCAGGCAGAGGACCTGAGGCTACAGTCCCAGGAGCAGCTGGGCAAGGTTGGTGTTGTTTTAAGGGACTCTGTTTTTTACATTAAAGCACAGTTTTATATCCCATATTGACAACTGGACTAGCACAATAACGATTAAACTTCCAGTCTATTAAAGCTTCAGTCTCCCTCGGTATCTGGTAGGTCACAGATGATGTGATTTATTGTTGTTTGATTTAACTCCAGAGTTCATAAAAACTGAAAGAAATGAGATCGGTCTGATTTAATTAAACATTGTGTCTCTGTTTTTTATGCTTTCAGACAGAATCCTTTCCCACTACCATTCAACAGGTCAAAAGTGTTGTTTACTAATCAGTGGTTGTTTAGGGCGCATTCACACTTCATTGTTCCCCACTCAATCTTTATCTGCATCCCACTTCTGTTACCAGTGGAGGGGCAAATACACACACAGACAGCCACACACACACACACACGCATTACCAAGCTTAATAACCCAAAGTAGTATTTTACTTACAGAAATACTTACAAATCAGCAATAGGAAGACAGTCACATTAGTACCTTATTTTAAAAAAAGAAGAGGAAAATGAAACAAAAAGAAAAATCAAGAGGGGCATGGGAGGTTTACACAATGGGTAGCATCACATTAGCAAGGTATGTATTTTTTTATTGTTTTGAGGGTAAAAAACGCTTGACCGGTTAAATTCAGTTCACCAAATCACAATAACAGTCATCTCAAGGGCGTTTATACTGTAAGACCCTACAATAACAGAGTGAAAGGGGGGGCTGTAGCTCAGGCGGTAGAGCAGGTCATCTACTGATCGGAAGGTTGGTGGTTCGATTCCTGGCTTCCCCTAGTCTGCATGCCAAATATCCTTGGGCAAGATACTAACCCCAAATTGCTCTCCGATGCATCCATCGGAGTATGAATGTGTGTAAATGTACATTAGTTTGCACTTGAGTTTAGAAGTGCTTGTATGAGTGGGTGTGAATGGGTGAATGCACAAGTTGTGTAAAGCGCTTTGAGTGCTCAGAAAAGTAGAAAAGCGCTATATAAGAACCAGTCCATTTACCATGAAAGCCCCAATCAGAACTTTTAGATACATCTGCATCTAAAGGACAAAGGTCACTCTTTCGAGGATGCTAATATTTATATTTTGGTTTGAAAGAGGTGTGAGAGAAGCCATCTATGTCCCATGTTAACGACCCTCTTTGAACAGAGGGGGTGGCTTACGACCCCCAGTGTCTGCCATCTATAATCCGGTTTTGAGATCCCTTTCCAGATGCCACATGATAGGGTGAGGCAATATCTCCCAATGGTTTCATCCAAATCTCTGCAGATATGACACACACCCGTTTTCACACCTTAGCTGATGTGGTGAGCCACATGATCAAGGACTTCAGACTAAATACTTCAGACTCTCCACCTTTGATCTTAGAACTCAAGAAGCTTATTGAGTGAGAGCTAAATCATCTTCAACAAACGTAAAGAAGTCCAGTCTTTTCTTTCCAAGCTCCTTAGCTGACCCCCTGTGAACAAGCACTTGACAGTTGGAAAGAAACACACTCCATCCTAAAGCGGGTTTTATAACTTCTGCCTTCGTGACTCTACTGGTGTTGCTGTGGCATAACTTTTGTCATCTGACAGGATGCACAGGTTTGCATGGACATCCGTGTGCCTGCTTGCCTAATACTGACCATAACCTTGACACCAAATCTTAACCCTTAAACAAGCCAGAAGGGTTGTAAAAAACTGAAAGCTTTAACCTTTCATCAATCAGATGGTCAAAAAATTAAATTTGCTGAGACTTTAATCACTCATTACTGTTGCTGGATGGATTTTCCAGAAAGCTGGAATCCACAGTCTGCCCGTTCTGCACATTTAGTGAGTCCACTTTTAAAGATAACAACTTCATGAGTCCCTGTGATGTAAAGTGTTTAGGTGACTAAATACATTGTAGCTTTAAAAGAACTCCTTCTCCGAACAGGCTCTGCACTATTTAGGTGAAGTGAGAAAACCAAAGAAAGAACAAAGTTTAGTGAACTGAAAAAGCCACAGTTTCTGTCAGGTACTGGAGTTTCATTTTACACTTTAAATCTAAATCCTAAGAAAGAAAAAAAAATGCTGATTGGCTTGGAGGCATTATTTTACCGGTCTTTGAACCTACTTTAGGTGCCATCACTGACTCAATGACACGTTTAACAACTTCACACTTCTTTGTTTGGACACCAAACCCGCAACACCTTTTAGGAAGAAACTCATTATGTAAATTAAGATTCACCATCTAACTACACCAGAAGGCCTCTGCTTACAGGCCAAAAAGAACAATAGGCTAGCTGCACTTACTACAGTCCTGAGAGATCAAAGTCAAGCTAGAAGTAAAAATAGAAATTCTGTGATACAATAATGTCCAGTGTTCCTCAACTGACTGAAGAGTTATCAATGAAACATTTATTTCCCATGAGATTAGATTTGCTTCAACTTTACTGCCATTGTTGAAAGTAGATGTGCAGAGACAGTTGCACACAGTTACAGTGTGTCTTGCTGAAATGTTCAGTCATTCCTCAGCCTCTGTTTAAAAAGGAGCCTTAATTACAACAACAGAGGATAATCTATTTTTGCAATTAAGACTCCTTTAAAAAAAAATTAAACCAGTGATCTTTTGTCACCTGAAATTGATGTACTTATGGTACAAGAAAGAAGAGACATAAACATTTTCATTTGCTCACAAATATAAGCACAGTTCTGCTCCCGTTCTTGCTGTTCACAGCAACACCCACTATAATGCATCTGCAAGAGAGGCGAACAAGTGAGGAAAAGAGAGCAGCTTTGATTCTGTCTTCACAAAGTCACAGTTATCTTTTCTTGAGACTGTTTTTAGTGTAGCCTATACAGGCTCCTGTTCATTAGTGTCGTCCTTAATTTTAAATATGAATTTAATGTTAAAATCACAAACAAAAATAAGTAGATTTTAAGATCACAATTTTGATATAGCAAAAATTTCCAGTTTCCAGTCATTGTGCATCAAAATTATTGAAAGACTTACAACCCTAATTAAGTTCGTAACACTTAAAATTGTGTGTGTTGGATAATTCTGTCCACAACAAAAAAAACCATTGGACTTTAATGGAGTTAATACAGTGATATTAACTCCATTAAAGGTGATATATTTCAGTTCCGCAGTCCGTTTAGCTCCATTTGAACCAAAAATCTATCGGATTGTTTTTGTTGACTTCATTGCCAGTTCAAATATGGGTGAACCAGACACATAGAAGTTTAAAAAAAAGCATCAAACAATAAATCATTTTTTATGTATTCATTTTATTATCATTATTTTTCCCTGTTTAGAAAAAGGGAAAAGGTTTAAATGATAGCTCGGTCTTTACAGGGGAAACGAGCACAAGTGAGCCACACATGCACACTTGCAGGGAAGCTGGATGGATGTGCAATGCATACTGAACTGTGCAGACATAGTGGAAGCTGTGGAAGATGCACAAAGACAGTTTGTTAAATATAACTTGAAACTAAGTAGAAATCTGCTGGCATTTTAATAAAAAATACACTGAAAATACAGTGACTGTACATATAGCCCTGTTATTAAAATTGTTAAGCAAACTGTTAATGCACTCAAAAACTGTCTCATCTTCATCCTCAGGTGGAAGATGAATGGCGAGCATTGATGGCACTGAAACGGGATACAGCTGTGAAGATGCTAAGCAGACGCCTGGGTAAAGAAGCAGCTCGGGCCAAAGTGGAGGCATCTCTGCGAGCTGAACAACTTCGGCAAGACGAGCTGATCAAACTGCGGCTGAAGCACATCAAGTTGAATATGAAGGTTTGCAAGCTGGAGGCAGAGCTCAGCCGTGGGGAGGTACATGACAGGGACCCCATACAGATCCAGTTTGAGCAGCTGAAGGCTGAGAAGCTAGAGCAGAAAAAACAAGCCGAAAAGCAGCACGAGGGATCACTAAAGCTGCGGAAGAAAATCAGCAGTAGCTTGGAGGTATATGCTGACAAATCCATGGATACAGATTGCTTCTAATTTCTTTCATTATGACTAATGGCAGTGATATTTCTTGTCCCTCTTGTGCCAGTGCCTGTCAAATATAAAGGAGAAGCTGCACTGGTGCCAGATGGAGGTCAAGGTGAAGAGAGAGCAACTGGCCGAGGTGGAGGCCGTGGTGGCTGGGAAGAGGGACCACCTAACCAGGGTCAAGCAAGAAAACAGTCGCCTGCACAGACAAAACCTGAGGCTGAAGGAGCAGCGTGGGCTGCTGGGCAACAGGGTCCTGCTGCAGGACTTTGAGGATACTGTGAATGCCTCTGACCACCTGGAGGAACAACTAGAACATCTGAAGTGCCGGCAAGCCGAGATCCTCTTCAGCTGTGGTGGGTGGAAGAGTGAATAATGACTAAAACTTTATCTCAGGTTTCAAAAAGCTATGGAAAAAAATGAGAAAAAAACACATGTAGCTGACAAGGGGCTACCAGGAATGAGAATGAGTATTAGCCCATACAGTTTGATTCAGTGTAGTGTCGTACCATAAACTAAGCCTGCATTCTGTAAAACTTGGAAAACCATAATCTGGATAAGAAGTCATGGTCGGGATTCCATGCATTCTCTCAAAAAAGATAATCATCTTAGATAAGGTGACTCAGAGATGTTGAATGCAATCTTAAAAACATAGATAGAAATAAAGTTACATTTTTGTGCAGTTGTTGTATTTTAATATGAAAATTTACTTGTTTTACCTGAAGGTTTTAGTGTATTTGTCCTGTAGTAAAAAAAATAATTATTAATTTAATTTAATTTTACAAAGAAAACATAGTAGCAGTTACCCCAAAGGTTGATTCTGTTCATCTGGACGTAGCATTTTCAGTGGGAGAAACGTTTCGTCACTCATCCAAGTGACTTCTTCAGTCTGCAGGTTTCAGTCTGCAGGTTTCCTCAATCTGATAAACAGTACATTTGCATAATGACTGAAACTAGCACCACTGAAGGAAAAATGGGCTGGGAGGTCAGTTCCTTCATCATATTATGCAAATTCTCATGACCATTGATCAACAACCACTGATCAAAGCCCACTGATCAATGGCCATGAGTACCATTCACAAAGAGTTGGGGAATGGCTGCAATCACAGCATTGTAAGATGGTGAAAGATGTACCCTTAGACCTCCTCCTCGATTCAGAGATGGTCTTTCCCTTTTCACGTAAATGGCCTCCTTGACTCCACACTCAAACCAGCGTTCCTCCCTGTCCAGGATGTGTACATCCTCATCATTGAAAGAGTGTCCACTGGCCTGTAGGTGTAAATAGACTGCAGAGTCCTGGCCTGATGAGGTAGCTCTTCTGTATTGTGCTATCCGCTTCGCCAGA
>VUQG01026256.1:0-17879 GCA_015106755.1 Etia nguti | reverse complement strand
GCCCCCCCCCCCGACCCCCCCAACTAACACACACACACAGAAAGGAGTGAAGAGAGAGTGAGACTGATATATAGCTGTTCTTCTTAAAGACACTGTAATAAAATAAGTCAACTTATCGCAACCCTGTTTAGTTTCACTCTTTGCTATCTTGCTTTTTGGTTATTCAGTGCAGACCATCCTTATCCAGCCTCCTTGATGACTTAGTGTGAGATTTTTGGCCGTATTTTAGTGAAGAGTCATAAAGCCTATTGGCTCTGATACACTGTATACAGATGGCATCATTTGTCACCTCTGACTTCTATCTCTTGTTATGCTTCCCGATATTTTCCCCTTCCATATATCATCTATTAACCAGCAGCTTATTAAAACAACTGCTGTGTTGATATTTAAGTCAAACCAGCGTGTTTACTGCTGTGATCAATGGAGTCCTGATTGTCAGTTCACATTCGCAGTGCTTCTGCTTTTTATTGACACTAGCTGGGCAGACTGTTTGCTAGTCCTGACAGGTTGTGCAGCAGAAGCAATCAGTGGTGTCACTAATCAGCCTGTGTCATAATCAAAGCACAGGAACAGATTATATTATCATGTAATAAAATTATGTACAGTGGCAGCTGAGACAACACCAAGACATTGTCAGTGCTGGTTATAGGACAACACAGGGTTGTTTTTTGTCATGTTAATAACTGTGTGCAGTTCTTGTAATGCTGTGGCAGAAACCCAAGCTTTTTTCTCCTATTGTGCATTTATTATAAGAGAGTGTGGATGATCTCTTTATTATTGCTGCAGTGATTGGGGAAGAAAGTCCTCTGCATTCAGCTCTTTTGCTGCATGCTGGTTCAGCTGTGTGAGGGACAGGAGCATTGCTCTTAAGTGAACTGGTGTAATGCTATGCTGATCATTGATGCCACTTTGTATTTTGATTTCGCACTGAGGACTTCAGTGTCTCATGAAGCTACCTGTAAACCATGCACTCACTCCAAATTTGGTTTTCATGCTTTGAAGACAATGTCTTTATTCAAATCCTTACGATGGTCCTCAGACACACAGGCAGCAATGTGCAGGTTCCCACACAGAATATGTTTTTGTTTTCTTATATCAGTATTTACAGCACAAGTAGTTATGGTAGCTGGTAGTACCTATACACTCGCCCTAAAGCAAACAGTGGCAAACACATTTGTTCACATACCCATGCTAAAAACCTTGGTTCTCCTGCTAGTGTTTTCACAGGAAAACAGAGTTTTGGCAATAATTAGCAACTGTGAAATTCCACTTCCTCAGCATTCATTTATTTTGAGACATAAAAATATAACTCTGTAGTTAGCAGCAAGAGTGTTCTGGGTTTAAACTTTACCGACTTATATCGATGTGCGTGGACTGTAGCAATGCAACTAGAAATATCTCCACTATGTTTAGATGCTACATCACACTGACTCAGTCCCTCCACCTGACAATGAGTGGAGCTCCAGCTGGGCCTGCAGGCACGGGGAAGACTGAGACTACCAAAGACTTGGGACGGGCCCTGGGAATCATGGTGTATGTGTTTAACTGCTCCGAGCAGATGGACTACAAGGTGAGCAAGCGTGCATGAGCACAAGCTTCTGTGTTTGAGCCCATGCACGGAGCCAATGTGCGTTCACAGCATGTGTGTTTCTTTTCATCTTTTCCTTTGTCAGCGATATGGTATGCATTTGTCATTAAAGTTGTCAACCCACCTTTATGCCCTTCTCTTTTCATCTTTGTTCTTTTCATCTTCTGTTTGCTTTCCCCTTGAAAGAAGAGCTGATTAAGTAAACCCCCATTGTTATTTCTTTACCAAACCTTGTCAAAAATCCTTCTCCGTATTCAGCCTCCGCCTGCCTTTATTATGCGCTCTTTTATATTTCACTCATATTTTCTGCATATAGAGGGGTCAAGAGAGACATAAATGCAATCTTGCAATCCAGCTTGCTCCTGCTTCCACCAGACAGGGGAATCATTATATCATAGAGGTGTCCGGCACACCTATAAACTCCACAGCTCTTGTGTACAGAGAGATGTGCTAATATACACGTGTGCTTGAACCTTTCGCAGAGCCCTGCATTGTTAGTCATATTGAGTTACGCACATACACAAGTTAAATCAATCTTCCGGTCAGCTCCAGTTCGCGTCGCAGAAGGCTTCGTTCATTCTGCGTGTAATTGGAGAGAAAATTCAACCGTCTGCTTCATCTTGGTCTCAGGGGAGCTGTTCACCTGCTCTCAAGCCAGTGTTAGGGGCAGCTGTAATGTGTGTAGGCAATATTTTAGCCTTCTTTTTGTTGCCATCAGCCCCAGGTTTTACTAGTGTGAGGCTTTGTTTGTGTTATTATTCACCAACTTGCAGGTCTCTGTAGTAGCTATGGCAAAAATTTTCTTTCATATATCTTCTGTCTAATTGCTGATACATCTGTGTCTGCCTTTCCTCGTCTTACCAGTCAGTCAGACAGCATCTGAATCTGACTGGCTTCCTGCCCCAGTGTGTCCATCTGAATATCTGTGTCTCTCTTTGTGTCCACAGTCCTGTGGGAACATCTACAAAGGTCTGGCTCAGACGGGGGCTTGGGGCTGCTTTGACGAGTTTAACAGGATATCTGTGGAGGTGCTTTCTGTGGTGGCTGTACAGGTAAGATGCCCGCCACCCTCGGGTATTTGCAGGTGGAGTTGATTTAGAGCACCATGTGTGTGTTTTCATCTTATTTGTGATTTGTGGTCCAACTCAATCAAGCTGAAGCGAAAAGCCCTTGAAAACACTGCTGTTCGAGGAAACAGCCTCTTCATAACCAATTCCAAGTATAATTTTCTTCAGCTATAACACTAATCTACCAAGGCTGCCACCTTTGCACCCCCAGAGCTTCTTTATAATTGGAGCCTTCTGTGATCTGATTTGAGAGTTGAGGAGGGAAAACTGCCTCCCCAGCTTAACTTTGCAAGCAACATTAGTAGCAATCTTTGCAACTCAAATGGACCGACTTCAAACACTCAGAGAATAGATAGCAAAATATTCTTTATTTGCCAATTATTTGGTCTTTTGCATAAATCACCATAGTAATGCAGAAAGATCATCTTACCGTTTTTCCTGATACAACTGACACCCTACAAGTCAGTCAGAACCTTCAACCTGGCCTTTTTTGATAAAAAAATCGAAAAACAAAACACCATAATATTTTTTAACCTTCTAATTATTTTTTTTTACATAATCTTCAGTTTTCCTATAATTCAGTTATAGATCACATGGTACCCACCCAAATGCAGCTCTCAGGAAGAAAGAAGTAACAAAAAACTAACCTTTATTTCAGCAAAAGCAAAGTCCAAGCAATGATGAGCAGGGGAAGTTAACAGAATCTAAAATACAAAACAACTGGCTGAAAGAACACGAGGTGAGAAAACAGACATCGTGACGAGGACTAAAGGGAACACACGGGACTACCTATACACAAGATGGCAATTACAGAGAGTGAACACAGCTGGGCAACAAGACTCAGCTGATAGTTAGCAAAGACAAGTCAGGAGGAAAAATAATACTAATTGCAAGACACTAGAGGTGAATAACTACCAAAATCAAACAGGAAGTGAGGAGTGACAACGAAGCAGGGAAACACATGAAGGAACTTAGTATAGGGGGAACTGACAGAAGAGGATAGAACAAGAAACACTGAGGGTAGAACTGAACTCGAATACAAACTGGAACTAATAACTCAAGACTCAAGGAAATACATACATACATACCACAAGCAAATATAAACACTAAGTATGCTGAGAATAAAAATGGAAATATTTAAATAAATAAAACTTGAAGGTACATAAACTCAGAAACATTGTGTCAAAGACCAAGGACAATGACACGCCATTCCTCATTAAAATCGGTGTTTTTTTATGCTTGACTTTGCATTGTCCTGAAAGTGTCTGTATTCGTTTTATGGTACATGCATAACGCGGTTCCAACCTGAGTCAGAAAAAAAGAGCGCTGAACAGTTAAAACCAGTGCACCATTTACTGTAGCACCCACAGAGACCACAACAACAGTTGGACAGAAACATAAGTGCAAATGAATGTTCCTCTTAATAATATAGTGCCATAGGGCAAACATGCTAGTTTTGTCACTGTTGTGTTTACAGTACAGTTGGGGAATTGGACAAATATGTTGTGTTTGGTTGAGTTGCTAGTTTTGCTATTTTACTTTCCTAATTCAATGCTCTGTCTCCTTGGTAAACAATGACCCTGTACAGCGCAATTTAAAGTGTGCACTAATAGGAACTGGCAGGTCACTGATATGAACATTCTCTTTGGACTGATTTCCATCTTTTACGAAACAGGGCAGTGACTTCGTAAAAGACGAGCCATCTTTATGTTTACTGTCTGATTCATTGGTTTGAAAACCAAACAGTACTTCATAAATGTATGTGGGGAACCTGACAGCTGTACACATATTGTACCCATAATTTTGGCCAGTATATAACAACCTCAGTCATCCACAAGGCCTAAAAATGGGGGAACTGCTATTTATACATATACAGCTTGAAAAACTATAAGGCAATTAAAGAATGGACTAAAAAACTAGGGTAATTTAAAGTTGTAGTACTGTTTTACCTGTTTTGCTGATTCCCATCCACTTATGTCCACTAATAAAGGTAAGCTAAATCATTTATAAATCAAAAAGTTCTACTTTGATTGGTACTTTCCCAGAAATGAAAAACATGTAAAGTCCTTGCTGCCTCTCACTTTGTTTTTTCAGAGCTGGACATCCAAAGCTCCTCTGTTCTCTCTGTGCCACTGCACAATCACTAATTAGTGTAAAGAAAGTGGGTTGCACTACATGACTCGAGTGCATGAATCGAGTGCACCATTAAATTGTATTGAATCACCCCACCCCCATGGTTGCAGCATCCACTGGGTATAACAACATTTTCTTGAAAGAAGCCCTTGGGTAAAGTGGTCAGATAGTGGCCAAATCTGGTTTTCAGTTGGTGTTGCTGATCTCAAGTGATCTAAAATTGATTAGTGAATTAACGTTTTTGCTTCACAATATTGTTAATTATTTCCCCAGAAGAAGCTGAGATAGTGCTCTTTTTTAAAACATGGAGCTCTGTGAATGACCTGAACAGATCATTCTGAGTGTCTTTATATATTTTTGCTCCTTCTCTCTCTTCACTTCATGCAAAATGACACATGGAGAAGAAAAAAAAAGACTCTCTACACCGAGCATTGTATACTCTGTGTGACCTACAGTAGCTAACCCTCTGAGAACAGCACTCTTTTGAGAAATCAGCCATACTCTGCATGTTTCAGCTGATGCTAGCTTTTCAGCTATCTTCCATTCTGTTATCCTCGATCAAAGAGATCCTCTTTCTGTGGTTTCAGAAGTCCCTGTGGTGTACTCCAATCCTGACTACCGTTGGTCCTGACTCTATCTTCATGCATGTACACTACTGTCAAAGCAAAATGTACACAGTTGATAACGATGCTGATTGTGATTATGATGATAATGGAGATAGAGCTCCTCAAAGGATATTTATTCACCTCTAGACTTAACAGTCACTCCTCTGCCCTTCTCCCTGTAGCAGAAATGAAAGTCAAGCAGTCTTCCTTCATAAGCCATAGAAGTCTACAGTACTTAGAGAATTTTAAAGTGCCAGAAGAATGAATTGGTGTTGCGTGGTGTAATGAATAATAAATCACGGGGGCTCCTACGTGGAGAAGTAGACCCCGAGAATAGAGGAGCGTCAAACTCCTGCTGTGACAGCTGGCAGCCCACTCCAGCGCTCAGCCTCCCTGAGAGGAGCCAACACAGAGCCATCTCCCACCATACCACATGCACCTAATCCATCTTCTTACAGATGGATTAGGTGCGCGTGGCATTGCACAGCAACATACTTGGCTGAGGCCTGGGCCCGGACCAGTTCTACATTAAACAAGCTGAAACAAACCAAAGGCCTGCAGGCGTTATAACATGGGGATGGGTTGGTGGGGTTCTGCCTCAGTTACATCAAACACTGAATGTGTTTTATTTTGTTTTATTGAAGCCACTAGCTCCAGAGAGGAAAAAAGAATGGAGCTGGACCTCTCTGGATCATACCTCTTTTCTTGAGCTTCTTTTAAATGTGATTTTTGTGATTTTTTACTTCCTTTCCTTATCCCTGTAGGATAGCAGTGGTGAGCTGCTGCCATTTCATATAAAACACAAGCTCCTCTGATGTTGTCCTAAAAACTTTTATTTCTTCTTTTTTTTGTCTGATGCAGCTTCCCTGTTTGTTTTTGCGTTCCCCCCGCCTGCCTCTCACCGTTGCGTTAGTATGACTGAGTGATCTGTAGCCGAGTACTCATCCATGAAGGGATGTTCCTCCTCTTTCCAGCTGTCGACTCGCTGTTCTACCACTCGCATGTTAAATTCATAAAGCTTCTTACAGGCTGGGATTCAGAGTTTTAGGCCGAGACACACACACGCATGCACGTATACACACTCACAGAAAGTTCATTTCTGATATCTCATTCCCTCATAATGTAGACAAGCAAAGCTTTGGTAGTTCATCCATGCAGTGAACCCTGGCTGATAACATGTTCATACTATTGATGAAATTGCATCCCTTTGCAAAAAAAAAAGTTGCATACTGCATAACAATTTGACAGGCTGTTGCAAATCAACTCTGCTGTGTGCTTGGTGATATTAATAATATGTTAATGAGAGTTGCACTCGATGGCAGGATATCAACTGTGTTTCAAATAATTTCGGCTTGCCGTGATTTGGTAGGGTGCTGGTGGCAATCATAGCTATTACGTGCATGTAGATGCCACATTGGTTGGAATTTTTATTACAGCGATGCGTCAGTGAGGCCGCCATATTAGATGAGTGAGCCTTTATATTTCTGAAGGCAGACATACTGAATTTTCATCCAGCGTACAAGCTGATAGGTTTGTTAAAAATGCTAGAACTGTATTCATATTCATCTTAAAGTTGATTTTCAGTGTTCCAAATAGAATGTTTAAAATGACTGTAAACGCGTGTCCACACTGCAAGAGATTTGTAGAGACACGGTAGCCAGAAACCAAAGAAAGTGAATATTTGGTGACTTTCAGGCGTGCAACTGAAGAAACTACCAATGAAAGTGAGGAATACCGTTGACTGAAAAATCATGGTGCCATGGACCCAAGTCTTGCAGGGATAGCACTGTTGGGAGAGTAGTTGGCCCAAGATTTTTTGACAACTATTGGATGGATTTCTATAAAATTCTGTAAAAAAAAAAGTTTTTGGTGCCTAGAGGATGGATTATGGAAACTTTGGTCACCCTCGAAATTTCTTTAGTGCCCTGGACATGTATGCCCCTGACCATATTGAATTGGAATAACTGTATAAAGTTATTGTTCACAGGTGAGTGCTTACAGTTAGATTGCATATTAGCACTTCTGATTCAACACATTAGCTGATGTATGTAATGACTTGATTATATATCCGTGTTATACTTTGGCATGTATGTAGTTGGTGCTTTGTCATGTAAATGCTCTGTGGACGAGTCCGATGTCTGTTGGTTACAATAGACTGACACGGACATGGACATCCACACAGACACTCTGTCTGATGACCAAATTTCATGGCTTCTTTAAACTGTGACCAAAAAGCCGAGCAACACCATGCAAAATGTAATTTGTCACAATGTATCACATGATTTTGACTTAAATCATGATTTTAAAAAAAGCATTTTTGTATTTATATTTTTAAAATTATGGTAGACAGAGTGTGCCCTGAGCACATGTATCTTTTTACTGCTTGGGAGTATACACTATATAACCGTTTGATCCTCAAAACCGGGGCTAAAAAATGTTTATGGGTTGGCATCCAGTTCCAACAGCGACAGTTAATTCCATTCTGTATTATCTTTGAAATTAGGTCAAAAGTATCCAAGATGCCATCCGCGATAAGAAGCAGAGATTTAACTTCATGGGAGAGGAAGTGAATCTTTGTCCCTCTGTTGGCATCTTCATCACAATGAATCCAGGCTACGCTGGCAGGACTGAGCTTCCTGAGAATCTCAAAGCTCTGTTCAGGTAGGCCAAAAGATCTTCGTAATGTGCACGCTTAATTGGAATCGTTCAGCTCGATCCTTTCATTTATTTCAGCTGGGTTAATCCATCTGTTAATATTTAATCCTGGATTTACTCATGCATCAAGAATACAAGTCATATCAAAATTCTGGAAAGAGTCCAGACCTCGAGCCACTAAAGTGGTTCAGACTCCCTAAGTCTATTAACTCAAATTACCAAAATTGATATGTAGGGACTGTTTCTTCAGCAAAATGTAGGCCTAATGGAAGTGCCATCTGTGTTTTCTGTGGATTATCAGGAGAACTTGCTTCTATGGACAAATGCAACTTTTGTACATTGATGTATGATGTATGTGTGTCATTAAATGGGTTTAATTTAAAATATCACATAACTAATCCTTTTTTTAGGCATACTAAATACTAAATAACTGTTGTGACCCTAAATTATCTCACAGTTGTTTAAATAACATGAAGATTTAAAAAAAAAAAAAAAGCTGAACATGTTAATATATCAGTTTAATGTTGGAGTGGACATTCATTGATAAGCTCTGCTTGCATATGTGTTACTGGAGAAGAGCTGTGCCACTTTTTTTTAAATAACTGTGATGGATTCAGACCTGTATTGAAGTTGACTTGTTCTATTTTTTTGCTGTGTATGAACAATATCCATATAGTGCAAAATGTTTGTCCCGTTCCAAGTAAACACAGAGTACAGTTTCTGAATGATGATTTCATTTGTTAAGAGAAAAGGCTATACAACCTTACTGGGCACATTGTAAAAAAGTAAGTGCCTCCCTTAAACTAATAACTGGCTATGCCACCCTTTGCAGCAAAAACTGCAATTAAGCATTTGCAATAACTGGCAATGAGTCTGTCTTTCAGATCACTGTGAAGACAATTCTTAACAGAATTGTTTTAATTCAGGGTTTCGAGTGTGTGAATGGGACTCAAACCTTCCAAAAAGTCTAGCTTTTGTCTCATTAGTCCACAGGGGTGGCTGTAGCTCAGGTAGTAGACCAGGACACCTATTTATCGGAAGGTTGGCAGTTTGATCCCTGTCTGTTCAAGTCTGCATGCCAAACATCCTTGAGCAAGACACTAACCCCAAGTTGCTCTCTGATGCATCCATCGGAATACGAATGTGTGTGAATGGTAGATAGAAGCACTTATATGGAGCATAGAAAAAAGTGCTCGTGTGGATGGGTGAATGAGGCGAGTTGTGCAAGGTGAGTGCTCAGATAGAGCAGAAAAGAGCTACATAAGAACCATCCATGTACTGTAGTGTAGGTGACAAAGCATTTCTCCATATGGTAGCCATATGGAAATTAACAGCAGTGTTTTTTCTCTTTTTTTTTTCCCATATGGGTATGAACAAACAACTTAAAGTCACTGCCTTCTTTACATTTGTACACAGACCTTGTGCCATGGTGGTGCCGGACTTTGAGCTCATCTGTGAAATCATGCTGGTGGCTGAAGGCTTCATTAATGCCCGGGTCCTTGCTAGGAAGTTTATCACCCTCTATACGCTGTGCAAAGAGCTTCTGTCTAAACAGGTATTGCTTGCTTCATTCGATGTAACGCAGCTGATGTGTTTAGTAAAACACAGATCCATTTCCACTTATAAACTGAACAGCTGACACAAAGTTCTTTTTATAATTGCGGCTTCTGATAAAGGAATGACTCAGAGGCTCCACACAAGAGCTAACCTTGTGACCAACCGTTCGAGTGAAGTATCACATGCATATAAATAAGAAGCTGGAGGGGATTTGGATGTTATTTCATCAACATTTTTCTTTAATCTATTTTACCCTGCTCCTGTTTTACATGTTATGCCATCATTTTCGTTATTTAAAAAAAGCAATAAAACCACTCACAGTGCTGACTAATAGCTACACATGAGCTCCTCAGCTTAGGTAAGTGATTTTATGAGCCCTCAATTCTGGATGAATTTCCCATGACCACAGGCCTGTTTAAGTGTCATAGCACACTAATTTCTTTTTATGGCTGTTTTATGAAGCTCTAGTTCTTCAGAAATGTTTTAAAATCACCTTTTTAGGTTTCCTTTGCCTGGGTTTCATTGCAAGTTTTCCAACATTAGCAACTTAGTGGCAATGGGATGAAAAGATAATGAACAGACTGCTTCTCTAAGCTAAATTCATATAAGGGCTGAAACTGCAAATCAATGAAAAGTGCAGATTCAGAAAACAACTTTCTAAACCTTAACAAGTGCCTCATAATTGTGGCTTTAATATTACAGAAGTTCTGCTTCATGGGCTTGTGACTGGCCATGAAAGTGGCTTTAAATGATTGTATTTTCATTTACTTCTTTCTCCATTTCCTCTTTACTCCTTTGTTCCTCTGTCCTTTGTGTTCACTGTTTGATATTCTTTATGTTTCTGTTAGTTATTTGTCTTTTTTGTTAGGGTTTTTTTCTCCTTAGTCTTGTGTTTTTTTCCTTCCTATTTTTTTTTCCTTTCCACTTCTTGGGGACTGTGGCTCAGGAGGTAAAGCAGGTCATTTAGTTGGGAACGTTGGTGGTTGAATCCCTGGCTGCTCCAGTCTGCATGCCAAAGTATCCTTGGACAAGATACTGAACCTGAGTAGCTCCTGCTGTGCTCATTGGAGTGTAAATATTTTCATATTGCATTCACATGACATGTATTCCCTCATTCATTTGTTTACCAGAGTGATGGTGGAAAGAGGTGTCACTGATATCTCGATTTTTTTTGCGTTAGTGCTTTTTGCCAGATCCACGGCAGCTTCATTATTTTTCAAGGCATCCAAATACCAACCACTTTTCTAGAGTTGACACTAGGGTGGGAAGTTATTTTTGTTTTCATAATTCGTCCTATTGTATTATCATCAAAATTTATCATAGATGCATTTAGGCAATCTCACAAAACAGTTACTATTTTTTACTTGTATTCTACTTTATTTTATCAGTGTAGTGATCAGAAAGTCACATTTATTCAGAGTAACTTGGGACACAGGGCTTTGTACAAAACATTTAATCACCTTCAATTTACTGTTCAATCACGAATAGCTGTTAGATTGCTGGGTACCAACAGCCTAGCTGATATGATAAGACTAAACACTTCAACTGCTGATCAACAAAAGATGAAGCAGCAACAGATCTGATAGCAACATGACAAAAAATCTATGGCTCTATTTTTTCCTTCATTATGAAAACAAGGGGGGTTAACAGTTAATCACAGCACATATTGATGTGATGTGAACCTGGTGGTTTCTTTCTATATTTAAGTGTGTTTTTCTGTACACAGACACACACAGTCACTTATGGGGACACAATGCCCGTCCCCACGTGTTTGAAGGCATTTTTGAGCCTCAAAATATGGTTTTAGTGTCAGGGTTTTAGTTAGATTATGGTTAGCTTTAAGCTAAAGGTTAGAGTTAGGCATTCATTTTTGATGGCTAGGGTTAGGATAAGCGGCTATGCAAAGCATTATGTCAATTAGATGTCCTCACAAAGATATGAAAACGAGTGTGTGTGTATGTGTTGGTGTGTGTGTTGCCTTACTCTCCCATGTTATCTGGAGAGCCTCTGGATGGAAGTCAAAAACTGTATGATATTATACTTACACCATTATGGAAATGGCTTCAGATACAGTCATACAACACAGGTGGCAGCTTTAGATATGTTCTAAATGGAAACTGAGGCAGTATAGTTTTTTACACAAAGTCAGAAATGATAAAGTAAATAGAGTTGCATATTTAGTCTTGTTATTCCTCTAAGATTGAATTGCTTAATTACCCTCCATAAAAACATTTTTTAAAGGGTGATGAGATTGTCGATGAAAAAGGTTCTAATAAGAGCGGTGTGTATTTTTCTTTGCTCACTGTAGGACCATTATGACTGGGGTCTCCGAGCCATCAAGTCAGTCCTGGTGGTAGCCGGCTCTCTGAAGCGAGGAGACCCCGGCAGAGCTGAGGACCAGGTGCTAATGCGAGCTCTCAGAGACTTCAACATTCCGAAGATCGTGACCGACGACATGCCTGTCTTCATGGGACTAATAGGAGACTTGTTTCCTGCCTTGGATGTCCCCAGGAAGAGAGACCTGGACTTTGAGAAGGGCGTGAGGGAGTCCATCCTGGAGTTGAAGTTGCAAGCCGAGGACAATTTTGTACTAAAGGTGTGGTCACTCCCTGACAGTGTTCAGGGTTATCTGCTGCAGTTTATCCAATTGTATTTTCATTACAGCTGAATAAATGAAGGACCCGTATGAGTGTAAGTCAGTTGGAAAGCTGCGGATGAAAGCAAACATAATCACAAGTTGTCTGAGAAGCATGAGCCAGGTCCCCAGATGGGGGGTTTCATCTTTAACAATTTAGATAGATATTACAGTTGTAGCACTTTCATTTAGATTTATCTTAGTTCTTTCCAAAAGCTGTTTACCTCATGTCATAATGTTCCACTGGGAAATACACATTAGTGTCAAACAAGACACCAGCATCTGGATGAATTGGGCAAATATTGCTGAAAACCAATGAGAGTTCAGGTGCCCAAGCTGATGACCTAATTCTAGTCATTATATTACATACAGATACACACATACAGACTCTCAATAGAAGGCATTGTGTGTCAGAGACAGATGTACGCAGGACCAGGGGAAATAAGTGCAATCTGCCTCAGGTCAAATAGACACGGAACCACATAATAACACTCCATCAATGGAAGCTTGCGCTGCACCATGCCACTTAACCCTGACATTGTGAGAGCCAGCCACAGAAATAAACAAAGAGGAGGAGAAACAGAGAAAGAGAGGGAGAGAATTGCAGAGTGGTCAATAACAACCGTCCACACCCAGACCCTGAACTTTTACTTCTATGTTTGTGTAGCAAACCTTTTGATTTCAGACTGTTAAGGGGGGAGGGCAAGAGCATACCTTCAGTGTTAGCCTGTGCTAGCATTAGTCCTCCCCACATCAAAGCGGTAATCAGCCAGGGTCTTTGAGAGTGCAAAGCTGCCTGTGCTCTGGCTGAATGGATGTGGAGAAGGAGCCCCAAGAAGCCAGGTCGATGGCATTGATTGGGTGTATGTTTGAGCAGAAGTGGGGAGGAAATATCTTTCTCTCTTTTTTTGTCTCTGTCACTCTTTTTTAAATCACTCTGTGGTGTCCACTCATACTCGTACTGAATATGTTAACCCAGAAATGAAGAAGTCTGAACCCACAAAGGAATTTTGGAGCCGGTTTATCTGCAGTTCTAAAAATCAAGAAATGTTGCAGTTTCTGTGGTGAAAGAAAAGCAGACTATTTAGATATTTTATTTCTAGTTTGGCATTTAAGTTAATTGACAGCATTTTCAACAACACGTTGTATTTAAAAGCAGTATATTGCTGAAACATTAAACTGAAAAGCATTGCGTGTTTAGGATCTTGGGACTGACTGAACATATCAAGTTAAAAAAAGAGCACTTCTGCAAAATTAATTAGAAAAACAATTAAAAAATATCCCTACACATTAGTGTAAAACCATCTGATAACTACAAATTTAGCAAAATATTTAATTATCAGTGCAGATACTTTATCACTTCTGTCATCTGACAGATGACATTGATCATCTCATTGACATGCAGGGACAGAAACCTTGGATCCTGATATTCACTTAGGTGTTACTTTTACTCATACCATCTACAGGGCAGTCCCAGTGGACCAGATTCAGAGCAGTTTTAGTGACACGAGGGGGAAATGCATTTTTGTCCCAGGGTGTCAAACAGTGCTGTTTTTGTTAAAAGAGGCCAGTATTGCAGATATATGTACAAGGTGCCCATTGGCACTGGTGCCTCAATGCATCAGTGCACAGCAATATTGAGAATCGGGCTAATGGTCCTGTTTTAAAGAGTCTCGATAAGGAGGCAGGAAGGGTGGCGGTGTAATAAACAAGTTTCCCAGGCTACAGTTCATATCCCAATTTGAGAGTTTTGTGTTCTGCTTCCTTGTTTCACTTTAAAGTTACTCCCTCATTTTTACTCACTTTGTACTTTTTCCTTTGTGACTTTGGTTTAGGCACCAATAACTTCATGGTCTGGGATGAAATAGTGATACACATTAGCAGTGCGCTCACTCTGGATTTTAAAGAGTCTGAGAGGACTGTGCTTCGTAATAGTTATAAATAGTACTAAAAATAGTACAGAAAACTTTCTATACTGCATATATTATGATGGATTAAATCTATAACGTATGTAAAGCATTGTCTGGAGGAAGCGCTACACAATATCAGGCAGGTAGCTTTAATGTTGTGGCTAACCAGTGTAGATACATGTCACTGTGGTGGGAAAAAACAACTTTGCCTTAAAATTTGAATATTTTTTTATACAAAAGGTGAGAGAAAAAGCTAAATCAAATAAATATGTTATAAAAGTGAGGAAAGTGAGGGGTTACAGTAAATAAGGTTTATTTGTCACTTGAAAGTTACGTTTTTCATTGGCTAGGTCCAGTTGAATTGAATGTTTGGCTGGGAGGCAAGTCAGCTAGTGTCTTGAGGTTGAGAGCATGTAAGACTGGTGAGAGAGCTGGAAGCAAGGTGTGTGTGGTGCTTGAGCTGTCGGGCTGGTAGCTTAACTGAGACACAGGGAGACAAATAATGTCTTTCGCTAATGAGGGCCCTCTAAACAAGTAAACTTACAAGACCTGACATAGAGTTTTGTGTCCAGTCTTCAATAACAATCTTCACTTATTCAATAAGAGCTGGGTTATAGTAACTTGATTAGGAACATGGTTAGTTAATGGGGTATTTAATGATGCCATGCCAGAAACATACAGAGAAACACGGAGCCAACAACAAGACTTGAGAAGAGTAAGGAAAATAGGAAGACAGTAAAAAGATGGTTGGGCATAGACATCGCCATGACCTAATATTTACATTCAAAACAGCACCACTTCTCCTTATGCACTGCTGTTTTAGACAACTTTGGAGAACTTCCCACTGTTCTTTTGTGGATTTAGTCTGCTTCAGTTTCTTCTGTATTTTCAAAGTAAACCCAGACTGACTCCATAGTGCTGAGATCAGGGCTGTTTGGGCCCATACCATCTGTTAGGGAAATCTTTGTTCTTCTTGCAACAGAAAATAGTTCTAGATTTCACAAAACTAGCAAACTGAGCAACATAAAACAAGTGCCCTTGTTTTATGTTGCCCTTCTTTATCAGTTCTGTTAAATTGTCTGTACATTTGTGTGCCTGCATTTATTATAACTATCTTAAAATGTCTTTTTAATTCATTAAATTGTTTGGTATTCAGAGGAGGACACATTATTATACTGTGTAAAATAGATTGGGTGGCATTTTGATTATGCAGACATAGTAGTGTGTGCAGAGATCTGTCCTCCCCGAAAACAACTGCTGTCATTTATCGTGGTCTGTGAACAGTGTACTAAGCTGCTGTGCTGCACTGCAATGCATCACACTCCTGTCATTCTGCATATATATTATAGCAGAATAACAAGGAGGAGTTGCAGTAGACTGAGCACCACAGGGTACACAGAAAGCTACATATTTGCATATTTTGTAAAGGGAATTTAGTCCTCGGTGTTATGTTTTCTTTGTGTTTATATACAAAAAAGAATTTCTAATGTTAAACTGTGTCTGTCTATTAGGTGGTGCAGCTGGATGAGCTGCTGGCAGTGCGTCACTCTGTGTTTGTGATAGGGAATGCAGGCACTGGGAAGAGTCAGGTGATGAGGTCACTCCACAGGACCTATCAGAACATGAAGCGTCGGCCCGTGTGGGCAGACCTCAACCCTAAGGCTGTGACCAATGACGAGCTGTTTGGCATCATCAACCCAGCAACCCGAGAGTGGAAAGATGGTGATTACAGAGTCCTTCACAGATACAATGTGATCAGTGCAAAGTGTTTAGTGACCTGTCTCAAACATCCAAAATGTCTCGTGTCCTTCCTGCAGGTCTGTTCTCCAATATAATGCGTGAATTGGCCAACATTAGTCACAGCGGACCAAAGTGGATTGTTTTGGATGGAGACATTGACCCAATGTGGATTGAGTCACTCAACACAGTCATGGATGATAACAAGGTGCTCGTGAATTAAATGCATGCGAGTGTGTGTTTGTATTGATTTAATGAAAATGTCAGTTTGACACAGAATAAAAGACTGTGTGTTGTTCACTAAATGAGCATTCAGATATGAAAAGGGAAGGTGGTTGACTCATCACTGATACGAAAGGATAGTAAACTGTTTGTACTCTCTGAATGAGAGAATGAATAATGGTGTCTGCATGTAATACTAAAAAGAGACTTAGACTGTGTACCAGGCACGAAAAGAACACATAATGTTTAAGTTCTTTCTGTTATTTCTGTGTGTGATAATCTGCTTTCCCCTCTTGTTAGGTGCTGACTCTGGCCAGTAATGAGCGGATCCCTTTGAACCCCACCATGAGGCTGGTGTTTGAGATCAGCCACCTTCGCACTGCCACCCCTGCTACTGTATCCAGAGCGGGTAGTTCTTGTTATTCCTCTTTTCTCATTGTTTTACTTTGGCACTTCTGATAAGTGTCTAAAAAGGACCAGATTCACTGTGGGCCACTAAGTTATATATGATTTAAGTCTTTTGTGACATTAAAATACAATACTATGATGTGTGCTGCATTGATATCTAATTTGTCTTGTAAACTGAACCACTATCATGGCATGGGCTTAAAACTATACGAGATGCATTTGTTTAAGGTACCTGATAATACTAAGCCCCCATCACATTATAAGCTCCTAACAGCCAAATATTTTTTAACCTAGTAAAAAAAAGTATATGACCTCTCTAGATAATTTTCATATTCATAAGAACATTTAACTAATATTGTAGTACTATACTGGTCTGTCATGTTGCACTAATTAGCAATATGTGTGTTTGTGAACTTGTGAACCAAGCTGGGTAGCATTAGCTCATAGCTTAGCACTCCACCCTCTTGTTCAGGTATGGTCAATTCTAGCTCCAAAAAATGAACTTGCAGTGGCCAAAAGGTGCAAAGGCTCCAAAATCAGTGGCTGATGTCATAGTGGTTCTATCCATCTTTTATAGACGACAGCGGTTCCCAAACTTTTTTCGCTAGGCCCCCCTTTGTTTTACAAGAAAATCTTGTCCCCCTCCCCCGCACAAACACATCCTCCAACTACACACACCCATATTTTGTTTTCAAACTCCATTGCAGTTTATTTCACACCTCAAACCTTTTGTAAACAATTAAACAAATACGAGAAAACTACAATAAATTACAGGTATAATAATTAAACTATTAACTCTTTTACGCTACCTCCACACCGGCCTACACGGCATTTTTGAAAACGCAGCTTTTCGCAGCTTTTTCTATGTGTTTGGGCCTTTCGTCCACACGTAAACGGCGTGAATCACTGAAAACTGAGATTTTTAAAAACTCCTGCCAGGTTGGAGATTTTCGAAAACTCCGTTTTTGTGTTTACGTGTGGACGAGGAATACAGAGTTCGTCACGCAACATCAAAGGTGTGTGCCTTTTTTGAAGTCACGCTTTACGCCACGTTATTGTTTACATGAGATGAATTTCTACAATGGCGGATAGAGACAAAATACTGTTACTGTTAAACTGACTATCTTCAGTTTTTATACGCTTACATATGCACATGCAGTTACTGTCCCTCCATTTAGAAAGGCAGAGGCGTCAGAGTGTAATTATTTTACATGTAGTTGTTTCTTCCTGTGTAATAATCTTCAACATTGCTATCAATACATTTTTCAAAAAATGCCTCTCTGTGCAAAATGGGTTCAAAAACATAAACAGCTGTGGGATACTGTTTGTCCGTGTTTTGGACAGGGGGGAACAAATCGTGGC
>VUQG01026255.1:0-24425 GCA_015106755.1 Etia nguti | reverse complement strand
CTTTTAAGCCTTACCTAACTTGGCGTTTGTGTATGGACAGCAAAGGAAGAATTTCATTGCACAGAGAAATGCTATTTCTTCTGTACATATGACAATAAATGCTTTGAACTGAATTGAATTGATAGAATAATTGATATCTAACATTTGACTCATATATATCAGGACACCCCCAACCCCCACCCCTCTTTTTTTATTTTTGTCATTTTCATCAGTCCCTTCCTTGGTGTCTGCTGCCTTGTGTTCACTGCTGTGCACTATAAAAAAAAAAGACTCTCACCATAGCCTCCTAGTGTGATTGAATATGTGATTTTTGGAGTACCGGGATTTTTAAAGAAAGCCTGTGGTTTTCTAGAGCTGTTATAAATTTCAGCAGTGCCTGTGAGCTCGGTTGTTTGGGACATAACTGTAGTCTGAACCATGTGTCACTAGGGCTGAGAAAATTGCTTTCCAAAAGGATGCTCTTAAATGATGCATTTTGGAGCACTTTTTTTCATTCCCCAGGGACATGATTTGGCCTTTGAGACATGGTGGAAAGGTGAACTAAATAAGGCTGGTGCCACAGCACAGTGTTCATAATAGTTTGCTTTGGACAGTATAGGTCAGAGCTATCCCAAAGTTTTTGTCAAGAAAGCCAATTTACGAAGCACCATCACTGGATTCATCAGATGTGTAATGGTATGGTTGCCTGTCTGATCGCATGTATATGACTGGATGTGTGAGTGTGTGTGTGTTGAACTACATTTGTTTTTCTGTCCTGAATTCCTTTCCAATCAAGCGTGCTTCTTCTGGAAAACTTTGTTTTGACAACTGTTTCAGTTCCTGCTGTAAAGATCTACCCAGCAAACCGAGCAACACTTTTGTACAGGCGCTGTCCAAACTCATTGAAATACTGCCTTTGAACTTCAGTGCTATTTGGGTTTTTTTGCACATCATGCAAGGCTTTTGTGCTGAAAAAACTATTCTACAGTCCACGAAACCCTTCTGGTTATGTGTGCTCCTCTGTGGCTGATTGTTGTCATAGTTAATGTCTGTTACACTTTTCTCAATTTCTACAACTGTTCCTTCTTCTGTCTCAAGTCAAACATGAAACAAGCTAGAGGCGAGCAGTGGGATCTATGTCCAAGGGAGCGTTAATGCAAATAATATGATTTTTCAATAAGCAGTTAGCCCAATTGATAATTTAGTATTTGTGCTCTCCAGCTCTCCAGCTGTCTAGTTAACTGAAGTGCCCACACATAATCAAGCAGCTGAGCTGCAAATATTTCTGTTTGTGACTTCCATACATAACAATGTAGCTAAATGTATTCAAACAGCAGACTGTGAGAAATCATGGATTGTGAGAGTCTTTATGGATTTTGAATCCTGGATTTGGCTACTTGGTGGCAGCTCTGCAATTTTTTGAAAGAAAGAGCCTTCTGGTGTACTGCTAGATACCTTAAAATATATGTTACTTTCCCTAATTTCTTACTTAAATGTTTTATAGTCAGTTAATTGATTGACAGCCAAATACCCAGAGAATCGTTCGTACTCTATCCCCCCCCCAAAAAAAATCTAATTCAAATGATCATATCAACAGTCCCAAACATCATTTGGTATTTAGTTTTGCAGATGTGAGAATCTGCTGTTTTTACCTGCCTGTATGCACAGCAAATCTTTGGATTGTGGATGGATCTTCTTAAACCTTAAAATTACAGTCTACCTGGTAAACAGACTAATCAGTAATGAAAATATTCGTGTGCTGCACACACAAAACACCGTATTAAAGCACTGACTATGCATACGCTACACACAGATAGGCTTATTCTTTATTTTAGTTTTTGACTTTTTATTTCCGAGGACACTTTTTTCATTTGACATCTCTATTGCTTTCTTGCAGTCAACATCTGGCAGTCATTAGAAGATATGCAGCTACAGTTGTCACTTGGTTCAGATAGCCAAATCAAAACTTATTTTCTTCCATACTTTCCTGAACTTTAGAGCTGACTCTCGCCACTATAATTTAAGAGCGACATGGCAAGATTGGACAGTTTAATGATTTGCTGTCATTACAACGGTGACTATCATTAATGATGCAGGAGTTCTCTGGCTGAACAAAGGTGTTTTTTCACATCAACAAATGGATGCTGTAACAGGAAGGTAAGCCAAAAGTTTCAGCACCACTAATGCTGCTTTTGTGATAGTCTGTTCTAGACAGGGTGCAGTGAGAGGAGGTGAAACACTTTTCATTTAGCAAGACATCTGCTATTTTCCTGGCTCTCCTCCATCTTTTAGTGAGCCATGAGTGGTTAGACTGAGTTCCCTTTTTCAGAGAGGTTGCTTGAATTACATTTCACAGCACCTGTGGTTTTAAATTGTGTCTGAAGTGTTTTCTCCTGCTAGCTTTTTTATTTTAACAACCTATATGTATTGCTAGTGTTATTTCCTGTTGTGTTGCAATGATGAAAAATTAAGTTACAAATGAAATGCAGTTTTATACTTTATAATCAATGGTTTCATTTTTTTCATTTGTTTGTGCTTTTTATTTAGATTTAATTTATTTTCAGGAAAAAAACAGTAGGGTCCACTTTGTAGTTTTTTGGGCAAGTTTTCAATCTAATTTCACTTTTGTCTCTATTAGAATACGTTTTCTCAACAAGAAATTAAGATTTTGTTTTTCCCTCAATGACAACTGACTAAACTCTATTTGCTGTAGCTTTAATGAGCTTATTTAACAATTTAATTAGCCTGTCCTGCAGCTTTACATTCACCACTCCGGAAATATAACTAGACTATGTCATAATGCAGATTGTAACTGATTGTTCTGTTTGGTAGCAATTGACACAAATGTCATGTAAACACATATCAGTATAAACATGGCATAATGATGGGCACAGATATTTCTTACATTTAACAAAATAAATGTATTTACAGAGTGCATTTGGCTTTCTGAGTAGTCTAACTAGCCTTAAAATGCTAACTAGCATTTAGATTATGGGGAAGTCAGTAATCTGCCATTTCTTCATTTACATTTTTCAGTACATGTGCAGGCTCAACTGACTCTAAAGTCAAATTTCCTCAGTTAAGTTTCGATTTACTCAGAGGTATGTTAAAAAGCTAACTAACTAAAACACTAACACACTCTAGAAACCCCCATTTAGCATTTTGTTGATGGAATAAGCTAACTAACTTAATTAATGGAAAATAGCACATACATGCAAATCATGTTAAATGACGTAAGACATGATGAAATTCATTATAATTTAGATTTTATTTTTCATATGAAAACTCTAACTCTACCGTGTAACCTGGAACACTTTGATAGTGATAGACGGTCAATCTAGGCATGAAGGAATAATCCGTTTTTTATTGGGAATATACGAGTAAATTTTTGTTTACAAAAAGTAACAAAAATGACCATGTACAATGTCACAGAGAGTTCTTAGAACAAAACACCAACTCAGAATCATCAGGTATGACTAATAAAAACTGAAATGGATGAATCGCTATCTAAGGAAAACTTGAAAGCTCCGGAAAAAGCCAGAAAGTGATCAAAAATTAAATTTGTTTTGTACATAAACTTCCATGATGATAACATGCATGTAAAATAAAATTAATAAATCTTTTTTCCATCTATTTAATATGAAGAGCACATGTTAGGTAGGAGTAAAAGTGCAGTCTGGTACCCAAGCGACACAGTTTAGAGCATCATTATGCTAACATAGATAAAATTTGTAGAGCTACTAATGTTACTGCTGGTGAAATGACTGAAAAGAACTAAAGAGATAAGTGAAGAGAGATCTTACAGATTCTGTCTGGCTCGCTGCTATAGTAACAGAAATAACCCACAGACCTTTTTCTTCATGGGTAAATGCCGGCCTATGCTTCAAAAAATGAGTCAGTATACTTAGTATCTAACAATATAAGTCCAATAAATCAACAGTGTTTGAGAACAGAGACGGAGCCATGGGGACACATCCCACTCACAGCTCTAGGCTGTTCTCACACAATGGACTCTTGGTATGCTTTAGTGTGAGAGTGATATGCCTTCTTTGGGATATCAAAACAGTCACATGAATGGTTCTTAAAACTTTGAAATCTAAGCTTTTTTGCTTTTAGCAGTTGGGGACTGGGGATAAAAAGAAAATTCAACATTTCACTGAAGTTTCTGTAGATTCAGCTCCCAACTGTATGATTAGTTCGAAGATTACAAAGGCTGAATGTCTACAGCACAAACTGCAGATATTATTGACCATTTCACTGAGAGGACCTCCCCGAGGACGAATCACCTCTTCCCTTTACAGCGACAAATGGAAAGTGCTTTAAACCGTTTTCTCTTCAACATGGTAGAAGTGCCCTCACGGGACCTGGAGCTGGAGGGCTGAAGGCAGGAGGACTGGATGATTAGGCTGGTGATCTGACAGAAGGTCATGATGTGTGCTAGGCCGGAGAAGTACACAGATGTTATCAGGATCATTCTGGAGAACAGTGATAGTCTTCCTGGACTGATGTCCACAGTGGCAATACTGTCACTTCTCTCTCCACCCACCATCCAACCGGAAGATATCTAACACCTAATCAATAATGATGTAAACCACATTTCAAGCCACTCTTCAAACCTCTGGTTTACAGTTCTTACGTTGTACATCTAGCTGTGAAAATGGATTACTGGTCTACATACATATGGTCATTTGTCAATTTATTAAATGAAATGTTGCTATACCAGTACAGACAGATGATATTAACTTTAATTTCCCTGGTTGTATGAGACCACGACAAGCATGGTGCAAATAAAGGAGCCGAATGCTGCATGTACCAGACTGCTGTATTAATGATTAATGTTAAGAATACTGTAAATTGTGTTCAATTCAATTCACTTTATTTACATATGACTAAATGACAACAACAGTCACCTCAAGGCACTTTATACTGTAAGGTAAAGACCCTACAATGACACAGAGAAAACCCCAACAATCAGATGACACTCTATGAGCAAGTACTTGGCGAAAGTGGGAGGGAAAAACTCCCTTTTAACAGGAAGGAAATGCCCAGCAGAACCAGGCTCAGGAATGAAGAATCATCATAACAATTTTACTCAAATGAGCTTCAAGAAATATTCTTATTTAATGTTAAGAATTTATCCATATCTATCTCTAGCTAAATATCATCAGCTGACTGGACCAGCATTCACTTAACAGAGGTACATAAATACCTTGTGTTGCTGAATATATACTAAAATATCTTAATAATTAAAAAAATAATAAGGAAAAAAAAATGCAGAGCTCACACTAAGAGTTGGCGACTAAACTATCAGACAATGTATATGTGCCAATATTTTACTACTCTATACTGTAAATGTCCCTTTGAAATCTTTGAAAGTTGGTCTTCATGTTTTGCTTCATCATATGAAAATCAAAGCAAAGGACAAAAACATGAATACGGAAGCACATAAAAATAAATGTAGGTGTTCAAAAAGATGTCATACCCCCCTTCTTAGAATATAAACTGTACAAATAAGGGTAGTTCACAAACTCCATATTAATTTGCTGAGATCATACAAATATAAATTCGGCATTTGTATTTAAACTAATACTAACCCTGACCTTGTGCTATGTTTGTGCTATCTTGTGGAACAAATAGAAGAACTACCTTGCTTTAAGGGAAACAGCAATGTTTTAAAGCCTGTTCTCTAACTGAGGTCATTTATTTAACATTCAGTCTCTCCAAAAACAAGTGAACCTATTTCCTGCTTAAATTGGACAGCTTGTGTTGATAGATATTGAGAGTCTGATTCACATTTTCTTTTAACTGCTTACAGCTTCCTATTGAGCTTGTAAATCAATTGAATGTCTCTCTGAAAGTCTTCCTACTTAAACATCTATCAGGAGGAATTCTCTTACACTTTTCATCCATCCTTGCATATGAAGACTTGCTATATGTGCATGAATAGGAAAAAAAAGCACAAGGTCCCTATTACCAGCTGTGCTGGCATTTCTGCATTTCCCTCATGGAATACTTCCATTTGAGAACTGAATTGTGTGTCAACATATCCCCGCTTCCCATCTTCCCTGAGGCGCTTTTCTCGATGCAAAGCTGGCTTTAGCCCCTGCTGACCTATGTAGTTCTGCAGGAAGACGCTGTTAGCTCTGGGAGAAACAAACACAAAGGCTGTCTTTAATAGTAATATGGGCCCTGTGGGTGTGTGTCGCTTCTTCTGAGCTCCTACACAATATCCTAGTAGACCAACAACAGCAGACTCATTCAATCTATTGGGATGAGTAGAGTCCTGTTAATCCAAACATAAAAAAGTAAAAAATCTGAAAATGAAAATAAATTCTCTAGAAAATATGTCTGCGTGTGTGCCTTTGTGTGTGTATACACAAACGTGCACCTGTGCATGCGTGTGTTACACCCAAAATGGGTCAAGCGGAAATATTATTTGTTCACCTTCTCATTATTCGTCACTTCAGTGTCTGCTGGGAATAGCAGGTACAACAAAAACAAATTATTAAACACTAGTCATGTGAGATGTCACCATGGAGTTCATTAAAAATATACATAAATATTGAAATATATATATTTTTTATCACTCAACTCACTTGTATAGCCACATGGCTTTATAAAAATCTATGCTTATCAAGAGTTATTTTTATTTTATTTTATTTTATTTTATTTTTTTACACGGCCAAACATATGAGCGTATCGTCCATCTCATCAGACAGGACAGCTCCTTGCTTGACTTTGAGCAAGGACGCAAGAAACACATCAGCGCCACATGGGACATCTGGATTTTCACACTTCTCCACACTCATGTGTAATCGACAGCGACAGGCAGTGAGTGACGGCATCAACTCAGAGTCTGAATACTCAGGTGGACAATGATTCCTCAATCATCTCTGTGACTGGAACACATTGCCGTCCTCGCTGTGTGGCAATAATACTTTAGTCACACAAATTGAAGCAGAGACTTTTCAGTAGGGATTGTGTCAGTTAAAAAAAACCTATGTTTACTTTGTTTATCAGGAGATGGCAGGTTATTTAGAAGATGGGTGACAGCTGCATTGTGATGATAAGATTTTCATGAAAAGGGAGTCCATATAAAATCACTTCCAATAAAGAGTCGTCTTTTCTCATATATGAAGAAGGGCAAAAAGAGTTACTGATCACAGTTAGGAGAGTCTGAGAGAAAACGTAAAACTACAGATACTTCACGTCTTATGTTAAAAAAATTAATGCAATATCGCTGTAAATATACTCCTAATCCTAAAATGCTTTAAATATTTTGTTGTTTTTCTCTTTATAATTTATTGAAATTCAATCGCTTTTAATGTATTTAATCATTAAACATATAGATCATTTTAGTTTCCTTTTCATCACCATTTCATCCCAAAAGTGCTCTATTGAACTGAGATCTGGTGACTGCTGAGGCCATTTAAGTACAGCAAGCTGACTGCCATATTCAAGAAATCAGTTTGACACGATTTGAGCTTTGTAACATGGCACATTATCCTGCTGGAAGCAGCTATCAGGAGATAAGTACACTCTGGTCATAAAGGGATGGATATGGTTAGTACCAGCTCTGCCTGAGTAGTGGTGCTAAGGAACAGAAAGAGGGCAAAGAAAGTATACCTCTCACCATCGCCCCACACCAGAAACCTGAACTATTGCTAAAGGGTGGGACAAACTGGCATACTGTCCTGCCAAATTCTGACCCTAGCAGGTGAATGTCACAGCAGAATTGAGACTCGTAGATAGACAGGTAGATAGACAGAATAGTTTCATTTCGAACATGTAAATATAACTTAAAAAAAAAAAAAAAAAACAGAGAAAAGAAAAACTTAAAAACATCAAGTTTTCATGAATATCTCTGTGTGTACAAAACGTTTATGCTCGAAAAGGAGTAGGATGAAGTTTACACTTTTTTCTTTTCCTACCCCCTTATTTCAAATTCCACTATTTACAAATCAATATTCAGAATTCAACATTATATAATCCGTACATGTTTAACTATATACAAGTCTACACTTGTATATAATACACACATAAAACAATCTAAGCTCATAAACCAAAACAGCAACAAACTACACTAAACACCCTATGGTTAACAACCCACTTCTCAAACAAGACAACAGTTTTCCAATCTTCTGGTGTCTAATTTTGCTGGTCACTGGATATTTTTTCTTTGTCAGATTATCAGGGACCAAGCAGCCAAGAACATACAGCACAGATGTAATCTTCAAAAAAATGGGTTTTATTATACCCCAAAAAGGAGAAAATGATTACAAAAATTCAAAATGAGAAAAACTATTTTAAGAACCAAGCGGACCCATAAAAGAGGTTAACTTAACAAAACTTAACTCAACAAACTGACCTGTCCCAAATGAGAAACAGCTCCAGTTATATAGCAAAAGAATAAACCATTGTATACACGAAAGGTGAAAACTACAGAGATAACAGCTAACCATCATTCAAGAAGAACCCCATTCCCCCCTGCATGATCACAATAGATGGTTCAGTCCATTTTATTGGCTTCTGCATTTAAACCAACTCCACCCTCAGCCCCTCTTTCACCCAAACCAGGAAGGACTGGAGCGGCAGCCAAGTAACTCAGAAAGAACAGAAAAATAATTAATATAGCATATACCCATATAAAATAACAAACAATGCAAAACAGATTCTATGCCACCATTCGGACTATAGCTTACTGCTGTCATGCATTACAGATAAACTCAAAATTTTAAATTGGTTAACTTATGATAACAGAAGCTTTAGAGCACAATGTAAAAATAAGACAAAAAGGTAAACATGAATATTACCCGAGTATTCCAATTGTGTGGTTGCATGCAGCCATCACACAGACCATTTTCTTTAAACTCTACACAAGTTAGTGTGGGAAAATCCAAGTAGATAAGCAGATTTTAATATAGTCAGACCAGCTCATCTGGCCAAAGAAAAAAATCCATTTAAAGTAACTTAAATGATCTTTTGTTCTTATTCTGCTTGGTTTGAACTTTGGTTGCCAGGTTGTCTTCACCATGTCTACATGACTAAATGAGTTGTTGTTACCACATGATTGGCTGATTTGCATTAATGAGCAATTAAACAGGTGCATCTACAAAAGGTTCCAGTGAGTGTATACTAAGACAGATTGTAACCAGGTGAAACAGGTGCCTTTTGTTTAGTTTCTCTGCTGAACAAAGAAGATATCTGGACTTGCTCAGCCGAACAGTTGTTGAATAGTTAGTTAGACGAGTTAGTTATGAAGAAAAAAAAAAAACAACAATCATAATTACAGACACACTAAGTCAACCTATTTTTCCCACAAAATAGTTTGTTCACGTACTCATGCCTCTGTAGACTCCCTGATGAAAAATCGAAGCATGGAAATGTTAATGCCTCTATGTAATATGTGAAAGGAAAACAGGGGCAGAGAATAAACAATTTCAGACAGAAGTGCAAGGGATGCATCATTTCAGAGGCACTAAGCGAGACGGGATTCAATTTTGTCTTGCTTGGTAGAGCGTGTCCCTCTCGTCTGTCACTTCCGCTTTACACCAGCAGTTTCTAAGCCAAAGGATCCCATCATCACAGCTCTCTCTCCTGTTCCTATCACATGCTGGACATCTTGACATAGTTAAGTCAGCATACTTGACACTGAGAATTGTCCTTTTGATGGAAGGCTACTGTCCAACCACTGTCCCACTGTTGCCAGCCATCTGCAGTAGCTGAACACATGGCTTGGATATTCATTGAATCCAAGGGCAAAAAACACAAATAAATGTGTTGGCAGTTCTTGGGCCAAATTCTTGTTTCAAATAGGAGAGTGTTCTGGCAGCTCGATCAGTCTGGATTGCAGAGTGTGGAAATTTGCCCAATGACATTGAACAGTGGATGGTTTGCAATAATGGTGACAACGCTTAGATGTATGAGAGATAATGTCACCACCCACACATCCTCGTCTCCTTCCCTCCACTCCTCCACCTCTCCCAAAAACAAAAACAGAAAAACAGGGGCTAGAACCAATATAAAGACAGGACACATACTACAAAATGCCTTTATATAAGATGGGGTTTTTACATTCACTAAATGTAAAGAAACAAATACTATTGTCTATTGACGTTTAAGGTATGTATGCATCAAGAGTGGTCGGTAGATTAGCTTGCCCAAAAATATATAAATAAATGAATGTATGAATGGAATGAAAAAAAGAACCAAAGTTTAATGCAAGTTCAACTCTGTCTCATTAATTTTTCAAACAAACTGTCATGACATATTTTTGTGAAACGATTAAAGGAGAAGAGTGAAAAAAAATAGTGAAAGCTTTTTTTATCTTTAGGCCACAGTTTTAGTACTGAACACAAAAATTCACCTCCAAGTTCATTCCTCATTTCTGTCTCCAGATGAAAGCTTTAGCATAAGCCATTCTGTCATTAAATTCTGTTTAGTCAGAATCATGTGATAACAGAAGATTTAACCCTTATATACGGTTCATATTTCATGCTTTCACAATATTGTTTGGGTTAGTTTTGACCCAGGCTAAGAATTCCCTCACAGTGAGTGCCTGAATATTGAGCTACAAATCTATTTAGAATGTAGGAATAGCGCAGGAACCTAGGAACCACAAGGCAACTGTGAGGCAACAGTGCTGACCACCATTGCACTACCCTATTACAGATCTCATGTTCACATTAAGGCAGCCTCTGGCCTCTGTATTACCTCAGGTCATTATATACATCATATATGATCACTCTTATGCTTTTTTATTTGTTTACTGTTTCAAAGAGTAGCAGAGACCTGGCTTTACATGAACCCTGGGAAATGTGGTGGGAATACAGTCAGTCCCGCTTCAACTCGCCAATGTCCCATAAAAACAAACAAACAAAAAGAACCCCAAAGACATGACATGTAAAGCTTCAAGAATCTCAAAAAAAAAAAAAGACCATTTTCCTCAATTTGACTGACACTGGTGGATCTAAAATCCATCTTGGGGTATTTTTTACTGCCATCAAATGTCAACACCAGTCAAATTTAATCAGTGCAATATGAAAGAGTCAAAGTCATCTTCCTTACTGTTTTCCTGGTATTATGGAAAGCCTAGACTTTACTGAGAGTGTTGGTCACATAGAATTTTGAAAGGGGTTCATTAAATGGTTAAGCAATTAGACCATTTTTTAAAAAAATCAGCCACCAAGTATTTAGTAAAACTTAATTAATGAGCACAGTTCAAACACTAGATAATTAGTAAAGTAACACACTTATAATAAATATTAGAAAAAAAAAACAATGTGTCAAATTATAATTAAAAAAAACTACTGAAAAGGTTATGGCACAGCTCAGCTTCACAAGGCTTTATATCAGGTTTCAGCTCAATGTTTAGCTATCCAGCTCACAACTTTCTTGTTATAGTTCTCTCTCACCAGACTCATAGTGTAATTTTTCAGCCACAGCAGGCAGCCCTTTTTCACTAAAACAGCTCTAAACACGCCTTGTACATTACTTACTTGGCACCAAACAGCACACATACAGAGATTAGAGTGAACAAAGCTAAACTGATATTTTCCACAGGAGATGGAAGGGGGGGGGAAAAAAGGCAGAGTAAATCTCAAACTTGGGTTTATCATCATGGACATAAACATGACAGCAAATCACAGTGTAGCTTTGTAGCTGCTCAGTACAAAAGGCAGCCATATCAACTTATAAAGATGATAGCAAG
The DNA here is from genome assembly GCA_015106755.1 of Etia nguti. Lineage (NCBI taxonomy): Eukaryota > Metazoa > Chordata > Actinopteri > Cichliformes > Cichlidae > Etia > Etia nguti. Next base: position 12,736 of record VUQG01026255.1, on the reverse strand, counting down.
CAGTTATTGTATTCACATAATTTAAAAACAACTACAAATTAGAAGGGGAAACAGTAGCACTATGCGAACTTTTTCTCTCTCTCTTGTGAAAGTCCTTTTGGTTTCAGTCTCTTGAGCACTGCTTTCTCTTTTGCTGTCACTTAGAAAATATAATTTGAAGGTGCTTTACTGTGTAGAACTATAGTAGGATCAGACATGAGATCATCTTGGCTTTTAACTGTCATCTCAGCACACAAGTGTAGAAATCTGATTTATTTGCTCACAGGATCTGTCCGTGGTGCTAGAATCCTCTCCTTATGGTATTCTTATTAAACAGATGACTGCGTGCCACTGTCCTCTCATTCTTTGTGTCTCGTGTTTGCGTGTTTACTCTTGATGTTTCTAATGTCACTCTTTACTTCGAATGTGTTATATTTTATTAGTATTTACAGTTGTATGACTTCCATGATAAGAACTTGGACCCTTTGCCACATAAGAGCATAAACCATGACATCAACACATGAGTGAGACAAGTGGAAGGTATATTAAGCAGTTTTATGAAGTTAGTTTAAGAGTGTGGCAATATCAAATCCTTCTCTACCAATTAAACAAGCTTAAAAGAACAGAGATGAACTCAGAGTAGCAGATCAGGACCCCACTTATTTACAGTACTAACCACTCATTACTGGAAAATGCTGTCACATCGTAGTAATTGCACTCAGCAATGTTAGCTATTTTAAGTTTCAGGCTAATGTTCCATCATAACAAGGCCAGAAAAGGGTCAACAGTTTACGGTTAGGTTCTGCAGGAAATATGCTGCATACTTGCTCTTAGGACTCCAAATATCAGTGAATGTACAAGTCATAACTAAACGCAATCTTACCTAAAATTAAATACTAGATTTTACCTAATTTATATTAGTCTTTTAGTCAGCCAAAACTCTTGTAGTAATTAATTACTTTTGGCCAGTGTTACTGTTCAGGGTTGCTTACAAATGTTAATTAAAGCAAAGTTAATGTAGCTTTACAGTGAAGTGGGCACCAATATATTGCATAGCTACATAACATAAAATAAGATCTCTCCCAACATGTAAGATTAGGTAATACACATATTGCAGCTATCCATCACTTTCTCCATAAATAAATAAAATTAAAAAAGGCTTCTCGTAGTCACATTTTCTGAATGCACTTATTTTATATCAACTAAAGAAATGCAAAACAAGTTCATTTAAATTTCACATAAAACTTTGCCATGATTTGTTCAAATCTTAGTAGTTCTGTACATTAGTTTATGGCTTTATTTACTGCATGCTTACATAAAAAAAAATTTAAAAAAACTTAATACAAGTTGACATCTGAACTTTATGTTTCTTAATTTTGTTTTAGTTTATACATTTCATTGTACGTTCACTGTCCACTTTATTAGGTACACTTGTTTAACTGGTCAGTGCAAATACCACTGAATCACAGCATTTTGGAATGTAGACATAGACAAGATAACCTATTAAAGTTCAAAATCAGCATCGACGGTCAGAATCAGAATGGGGAAGAAAGGGAATCTGAGTGATTTTCAATGTGGCATGGATGTTGGTGCCAGACAGGTTGGTCTAAGTATTTCAGAAACTGATTATCTACTGCGATTTACCCACACAACTGTCTGTACAAATTACAGTAAATGGTCTGAAAAGGAGAAAATATCTAGTGAGCAAAAAATACCTTGTTAATGGCAGAGATCACAGAAGAGAGTAAGACAAAATGGCCAGACTGCTTCAAGCTGATAGGAAGGCAATGGCAAGTCCCATAACTACATATTACACTGACGGTATGCAGATGAGGATTTCAGAATGCACAACACTTGAAACCTTCAAGCAGGTGGACTACAGCAGCAACAGACCACACGAGGTTCCACTCCTGTGAGCTAAAAACAGGAAATTGAGGCTACAATTAACATGGCCTCACCAAAATTTGGAAAGAGGGCTGGAAAAATGCTGCCTGATCTGTGATTCTCAATTTCTGCTGCAACATATGGTAAAGTTGCACCAGCCCCGCACCAGCCCCTACCAACTACGAACTGCTTAAATATTGCAGCCTACACGAGTATTGTTGCTAACCACGCTCACCCTTTATGACCAAAGTATGTCCAGCTTCTCATGACAGGATGACATCAGATGACAACCCTTCTGACAAGATAACATGATAACACACCACATCACAAAGTTTCAGGTTTCTTTCTTGGTTTCTTGAATATGGCAGTGAGTTTGCTGTACTCAAATGGCTTCCATAGTCACCGAATCTCAATCCAGTAGAGCACCTTTGGGATGGAATAGGAAATTTGCAACTGTTTGATACTATCATGAGCAAAATCTCCGAGGAATGTTTCCATTACATTGTTGAGTTTATGACATGTAGAATTAAGGCAGTTCTGAAAGCAAAAGGTGTTCAGACCCTGTACTGACAAGGTGTACCTAAAGAATTAAATGAAATGTAACTAATGGAGTTTATATTCCAGTATGTAAAATGGGTGCACTAGGTGAAACAGCTTTTCAGTCACAAATGAGAAGTTAGACATCCACACATCCTTTTACACGTGGGTTTGTTTCTGTAGAAAAATATCCAAAATGTTTCAAAAACAATCTGTCATTCCTGATTTTGTAACTGTGATGCAGTCCATTTGTCGTGGTTGTGGTAAAACTCTTTTTCACACATCATTGTTTCCCCCAAATTTCAGACATTTGCATTACAATAAAGCTACACACCAAATGAAATCTTTCATTTTCAAATTTCCAAAAATCTGTTTCATTTTGATTTGAATTAGCATAAGCAAAAAAATCTTGTTCTTGACAGAATAGTTTTACCAAATTACTTCCAAAACCTGATTTAAAATCTGAATGGCACATGGGATTATTAGGTGTATAATTGCTTTTCTTATTTTTGCCACATTAAAGGCATTTTGTGATGGGACAGTAATTACCTAATCACTGATAACTCAGGAATAAGTAGAAATAAGTCACCATATCCAGTTTAGTTACAGTCATAATTTTCAAAATCATGTTTTATTATGAAATGGCAGGAGAAAATGATCTTATAAGTATTTAATTATCTTAGCCAGGTAACACATCGGGATGAAGACCAATCACAAAAAAGGGAGCCTAATCAGATATATTTTGATCAGATAACTATTATTTTATCAACAATGGTTTTTTAAAAAGAATGTCACACAGACATATGAAGGATATTATAAGGGGACCAGTATTGGGAAACCATAGTAGCCATGTCACAGCCATTGCATGGGTCAGTTATTTTATATTGGATCAACATAAGTTCCCTAAACCAAGCTATAGGTGGACTGAAGCTGATAGCTGATACTGGATGTGTTGTGGGTTAGTGAATGAATTTCCAGTTGGTCACAGGGTGACACAAAGAAACAGTGACTGTTTATACTCACATTAACTTTTACTGGTGATTTAGAATGCTTTAGTCTAGCTACACATCATTGTTCAACAGCTTAATTTTTAAATTGCAGCACACCTATAAAACTTTCTAACACCAATACAGCAACAACGTAGATCAAAATAATAAAGGCAAGGACAAGAAATGGTGCATGTTAGTCGTTTGACCCAACGGAGCAAGGAGAATGAAAAAAATTCACTTGTGCCCAGAAAGCTGACAAAAACAACAACTGGGAATGATGAAATGGCTGTACAACTCATATGGAGTAATTCTGAAAAAAGGACAACTGCTCGCAAACTGCCAAGGTTCTAAACTGACTGGTGATCTCACCCATGAAAAGGCTGCACAAAAACCCAGCTGCTCTGGCAGAACCTTTTTTTTTTTTTTTTTTACAGATGCCAGTACAGCATAACATTCAGTACATTCGTTTTGCTGTTATGTTTTTTATTTTGCTTCAAATTCTTGTCCAAATCTCTTGAAAAGATCTTTGCTAACCCTGATGATCACAGACTCAGATTAGTAAGGGGCAGGGATAGCTCAGTAGGTAAAGTGTTGGCCCCGTGATCGGAAGGTCAGGGGTTCGATTCCCCTGAATGGCTACCCTGAGGTACCCCTGAGCAAGGTACCATCCCTACACACTGCTCCCTGGGCGCCCAATGGCAGCCCACTGCTTCACTGAGTGAATGGGTTAAATGCAGAGAGGAATTTCCCCACGGGGATCAATAAAGTATACATTATTATTAAAGTAGTAAAAAGGACGTTGATCTATGCATTCAAAACTCTGTGTTCAGAGCTTCATAATAATGCCTTTATGAGCACAAGGGTTCCTTTGATCTTATTATCACGGTGAGTCACTGCAGTTAACCCAAAATATATGCGGAAATAAAGGTTATAAGTTTCTCCTCCTTTTATTGAAGTCTAATTTTTACTCAATACGTTAACATCAAAAGCGGCTCAAGTGGCCAGTGAAGGAGATTCATACCGTATATGGCCAGATTATCAGCCGTGATATGTTAAATTAAAACTGGAACAAATCAAGTAGGAGTCTCTTTGCTGTTCCATTGAATATTAATTAAGGTAATTAACTGAGGTAAATTGCAATTTAGAATGTAATTGGTAGTGAGATGACATTTGAAGTTCAAACAGGACTGAAATGCAGTCACCCCTAACCATATGCTAATGGAATTTCCCTAATCTTTAGCCTCGCTTTTGAATGGATTGGATTTAACTGTCCGATTAGTTTTGACCAAATGTCCTCTGGGTCAGGAATGGAACCACCCCCACTGATGCATACATAGAGGGACATCTGGGCGGATAAAATATAAGAACAAAAGAACCTTATATATTCAAAGTAATAAAACTATGTCACTAGTCAGCAGTAGAGATACAGTTGAGAGGAAGCTGAATGAGAGGAAAACTTAGCACAGGGAGCAAATACATTTGGCTTAGAAATGGGAACTGAAGGCTTTATGCTTACCCACCAGGGGTAAGCTTTGCACTGTTGCCTGATTGAAGAAAATCATACAGTATGGATCTGTTGTGCCGCCAAAACAAAATTTCTCTCCCTGTGCTCCAAACAAGATTGGAGACTAGAGAAAGGAGTTGATTGTCTGTTCTTCCAGATTCGAAAGTGCTCACAAAGGAATTAAAAAATGTTTGATAGATGAAACATTTTCCCTTTACTAACAAGAGAGAAAATCAAACAAATCGCTCGTTAGTTCGTTCCTTTCATGAACCAACATGATATATAAAACGAACACCATCATCCTTTACCAAATCATAGGAGAGCTGAAAAGGTAGAACAGAAAACATTCAATAAAAGTGGCAACTTTTAAACTGTGCAACAAAAAAACTAACAATTGCAACTGAACATTCAAATGGGGTTTTTTTTTGAGTGCACATCATACTGAACTTTTCTAGACCCATTGCCCAAATGCAAAGGTGTGCTTGAAAAGAAAACTGTCACCAAGATTAGCAACGCAACGGGATCTATGGGAACCATAATTGCAGAAACCTCCAGGAGCCTTCACATTAACTAGGCACTGTGTGCCATTGTGTTCGAACTAATCACATTCATCTTAGTGAGACTCTCCAAAAGTTGATTCTGTTCATCTGGACGTAGCGTTTTGTGGGAGAAACGTTTCGTCACTCATCCAAGTGACTTCTTCAGTCTCAGCTGACTGCAGGTTTCCCCAATCTTATAAACAGTACATTTGCATAACGACTGAAACCAGCCCACTGAAGGAACAATGGGCTGGGAGGGCAGTTCCTTAATCTTAATTATGCAAATTCTCACATCTTAGTGAGACAAAAACAAACGTGGGTGTTAAACATCTGTCAGAAACTCTAGGTTTATGTTACCTCAGAGCATGTAGTAGTTCCCTTAAGTAGTAACTTATTGTTTCAATTTATCAAGTTATATACTTGATACTCATGAGCTGTTCAAACAACATAATTTCAAACAACAAACAAGTCTATAGCTGGAAAAATTATGATATATAGTGATTCATACAAAAGTAATATTTTTTTGAAAATGATTGAACTATGGTCAAACTACCCTTTTCTAAATATGTACAAACGCCAAGAAAAAGAATAGAAAACTACACTAAATTAACTTTCATTTAAACAATGTTATTTTTCACAGTGCAAATACTCTGTGATACATACAGTGAGTACAACACATAAAATTTCTCCCAGCAGGAGAATCTTTCATTGCCTAGTACTTCAAAAAATCTTAAAAAAACTCTCTTACCGTAAAGCCACAAAGAAAACCTGCTGTTGGTATCGAAGAGAGAATACTTAGAAAAGGATCTTATATAAGCGGGGCCCATTAAGGCCCACTGGTGCTAAGTACCTATTGATTAATCTGTTTCAGGCTTAATTGGACTCATCGCTTATCAAGAAGTATTGGCAGACTGAAACATGTTTTGCCTTTTCCTTCTTGGGAGTCTTTTAAGTCACTTTTGAGTAGAAAGAGATAACTTCAAAATTCACTGATGCAACTTTTACAATTTCAAGGATAGTATTGCACTACTACACAAATCTACCTTTAATGATGCTAAAGTCAGCATTTCAATTTGCACAAACTAAATTTAGCCAGTAGATGGACTGGTACGAGTGCCCCAGAGGATGAAGTGTACCAACTATTAATCATCTTGCTTTTCTTCTACCACCACTAGTAGGTTAAAATCATTCGACACCCAAAGGACTGACCTACTGAACTGTAATAAATTCAATACTGTGGTTCAATCACTGAATTAGTCACGTAATTTATGTGCGCTGCTTTTTTGTGAATAGCGCCATTATCCCAGTATACAAAACTGAAATAATGGAGAAAAAGGTTCTCACAAGGTACCAAAATACATTTGAGGTATTGTCATTCATATTTAATTGAAACAATGACTTGCTAATTTGGTAATATTAACTACTGAGAAAACTTGTGCACTAAGTAGTCATTACATTACCTAAAGTAGCAGAAGACTAATATTTATAATAATCTCACACAGTACTGTACAAACCCAAAATTCTTATGGACTGCCCACACTGCAATTAATTCAGGTCTCCACACAAAAATTACAAAGCAGCACTGATTGCATTCAGAAACCTTTCTTGCTACGTTTAAAATGAGCACTTATGTCTGAACAAATGTTCCATCAGCCAGTCCGCACTCCTCTGCGATGACTCAGCCTATACACAGATCCTACATGCACACGGAGCCATTAATCTCTACCGCACTCCAGTGCAATAACAAAGACAAAAAAAAGACACACTGTGTGGATCTAATGGAGAAATACATATGTCTAAATTTATTTACTGATTTTTTTTTCAGAAAAAGACAACAGCTCTTTGATGGAGGAAGTTAAATGAGGCAGCAAATGCCTCTGATGGCATCAAAAAACTCATGCATCCTTGATTATACATGCAGCATAATTCTAATACTGAACGTGTGAGGTGCCTCCACAAAGCAAAAATCACCTGTAGTCCTTGATTATTCATTAAACCCATGTAAAGTGTTCTTAAGAGACGGAAGGCAGAAGTCATTCCTTTTATCAGCAGTCTCTTGGTAGCTGCGAAGGTTTGCTGATAGAAACTGGACACAAAGGCTCAAATATATATTCTGTATTATTCATCAAAATCCAAGCAATCAAAGACACACTTGAGAGAGCATTATATACCTTAATCCATTAATCAGGAAATCTCAGATTCTTGAGTGTTTGATTCTGTTTATGCCACATACTTCAAATATTTCCAAGTTCAAAGGAATATTTACCAAAAACAAAAGATATACGATTATTTTTAATGTTTAATTTGATTTAATGAATGAAATTAACTATTGTAAATGAAGAAAAGTGCACTGAAAAGGTTTCCAGGGACTCCCAATGCACACTTTCTAAAAGGTTCATCCATAGATTAAAGCGGGGGTGTCAGACCAGCTCAGTTTGGTCTCAAGTGTGCCTGATCATTAAAGGTATATGAAAAAAGTCATCCCTCTCCAGTGTACACGTACATTCTGCAAACATGCACATTTAGATATTTAATGAGCCACCCATTTATCAAACAGATGATGAACAGCCTGAGATGTCTTATACGTAGAAAAATGGCACTGTATTTCATTCAGTGCATCTGCTGTCATTACATGGACGTTAACATCTACATACAGATCTCAGCAAATCTTTTATAACTATATTTATAACTAAGTTTTATAACTAAGTAACAATGGCATTTTATGTCTATGTGATCAAAACAATTTGTCTAGACCCAAAAAGACCTTAAACTTTCCATATGTTTCTATTCCTTTGTAGCAATGCTGAGATCACACGGCATGCCGGAAACGCAGTAATTCATAATTTCACTGCATATTTACATCTAACAGCAAATTTGATAACGCCACATATTTTTTTTATTGAAATCATGAAAGCTTCTGTAACATTGTCTTTTTAAAAACTGGTTAGATGAGTATAAAGATAATTGTTGGCGATTTCAAAACCATTAAAGTCATTGATATGGAAAATGTCACGTTTCTCAAATTTATGAGTTGCTGCTTGCCTCCCTGTTTTATTGTTTGTGACAGTTTGTTCAGTCAAATCAAATCATTTAAGAAGCCACTGTGGACTCCAGTGCATTATCATAATTGTCCAATTGTTCAGCAGTGGAAATAATTTATAGATACGGCTATAAACACATTATCAAGCTTTACATAAGACACTAAAAATGACTTTGTTTAGCACTATGAAGCACTTAATGTTGGCAGTATGGTCCACATAAGAGCTTTATGGCAAAATAAGCCATTAGGATCCCATCTGTGTTATAGGCTGTCTGTAAGATGAATGAAGGGGATTATTCGTGGTTCCCTGGAGATGGTTTGAACTGATGACTATTAAGGTGGGACTCATTGACCTCTTCCTCACTAGCACTGACACCAGAGACCACCACGTGTGGGCCAGGGGTCAAATTGGATCAGTGTGAGGTCAGTGCTGACACAGAAGCATGGACAGGTCTTATAAGTAATTATAAGTAATTTGGTGAGGGTGAGGGTGAGTCAGTCTCTATGACTGAATGCCTCTGGATTTAGGCTTTTCCACTAGATCAGTCAGTGAATTTTTTTAAAATTTATTTTTATATATATATACACATATATTTTTATATAGATAGCTAGTTTCTACAGCCCATAATATATCTCAAGGAAGATGATAACAGCGACTCCACGCCTGCTTCATAAGGTGTTGACATTTCAGGTGCTTGAAAGCATCTTAGCTGTGGGCATTCCAGGATGGCCAATAAACTACAGCTTCCACCCCAGCTGCGCCCAGTTTCAACCACTCTTACAAACGGTAAGACACATCCACCATACAAAAAATGAGCTACTCTCCTCTGAATACCTACATGTGCTAGATTAACCCACTTATTTTGATACAGCAGCCTCATTAGAACAGTTGTATATGGGTAATCTTTCTTACAGTTTAAGCTGTAAATGTTTTGTCTTAACAAATGACTTAACATCTAAGTCAGGGGTCCCCAAACCCCGGGCGAGTCGTTTGATTATGGCTTCGTTTGATTATGGCTTCGTTATGGTTTTCAGGGTTTTTAATCGGTTTTTATCGTTATTTTGTTTATCGTTTTTATTGTTAACTCTGTTTCCTTGGGTCTTTTCCCATGTGTTATGAATAAATCTTCTTTTTTTTGGTACCAGTTTTATTTTGTTGTATTTATCCGCGACACCTTAAAGGCCGATCCGTGAAAATATTGTCGAACATAAACCGGTCAGTGGCGCAAAAAAGGTTGGGGACCGCTGATCTAAGTGACCTTTCTGGCTATAGGGATTTATCTTTTAAAGCTAAGAACTCTGCTTAAATCCCAAAGGCCCGACATTATTATTACTTTACCTCTGGAGTGTTTGAATTTTAAAACTTTAGATGTTTTTAACTGACTTTTCATTTGTGCCTTTTGCATAAAGTTTACTAACTAACTAAAAAGCCACACTAGCTTCATATTTTTGTTTCAATGGGAATTTGGTATAAAAAAGGTAGCATTCAAACACATGCTAAACAATATAGTAACTTGCATCAACATGCCATTATTGTCACTGTGAGATTATTAACACACTAGCTGATGTTAACAACCAGCTCAAAGTACCCCTGTGCCCAAACGAAGTCTCAGAGAGGTGCTAGCCTGGTTGCAGACCTTTAGACTTATTAGTCTGTCAGTTTAATTCCCACAGTATTAAAGAGAAAAAAAAGGGCAGCCAGAGGGTTACTCTATTAAAAAGAGAGAGACTGTAATTTATGCTTGTTTTCAACAAAAAGCAGCGACTTTCTTAGGCATATAAGCATTTCTTAGAGAGTAATACGATTTCACTAGTATTCAGATGTGTTTGTGCTGGCTGATGCTTTTAGGTTGAAAATGCATTTTTTAACTCCCTAAACTGTGAAGGGTTAACAACTAAATGATAATATCAGTGGTGAAAGCTGTCTGATCACAGCCTGACAAAGCAGATAACCTATTAATCTGCTGTCCATCTCAAACAGGCTGATACGGGCAAGGAATAAGCAGCGCCTTAGTGCTAAACATTCTGCTGAGCTTTTATGGGATGTTCTGATATGCTTAAAGAGCTTCATACAAAATTTCACCATCTCAGCAATGCCAAATGTGCAGGGCTGCCTTCAGATGGCCCAGCACAGATATTTGTGAAATTCATCAGAACTGTTAAGATGTCTGCTTCACCTGTGTGGGCTGGCCAGAGGGCATAAAGTAAGCAAGTTTTTCCTGTAGTAATGTTTTAATTATGTGTACTTGAGGGAATTTCATATTACTCTAAAGCTTATTATTTATGACTCCACACATGAAAGCCACTGCTAGCTCTTACTCTCTGCACTAAAGTCACTTTAACTTTTGAAAAAAGAAATTTAAAAAAAAGATAATGGGACCAGTTCAAAGATATAGTGCATATTTTATGCTTATCAGTCAACAAAGCACAGTTACGTCAACAAAGGCTTCAAAACAATTCAAATTAAGCTCTTAAGTCTTGATATAAACACACGTTCCTGAGCATAGATCTTTACTGGGTTCATGAAATTGCCTTTCTACTGCACAGAAAGACATTTCCTGACAATCACAATATTCTATTTTTCCTTTCAAACTTGCATTTTCTGATACTTACTGACTGCTGGAGCCAAATTCATCTTTTTAATAACCTTAGAAACATAGCAGTGTCACTGAGAGTGGTGGGCAATCTTTGTCTTGCTCAAGAACCCTTCAGCAGGGCAGATGCTTACTGTCGCAGTGACAAAATGATTCTGTATGACTCAGGGGGCTTTGTGACTGCTTATCTTTCGACTGTGTGCTCTGATACAGCTAGTTCAGATTGCAAAACACTGAAAGTGTCTTGATCCAAGGTAGATGTGATTATAGGTAGTTTTGACAACACCAGAATTCTGGAGGCCAGTGGTACCATTGAACTTTCAATACAATTAAAAAAAAAAAGGCACAGAAGATACATGATGATTTAACACCAGCCCATAGGAAAACCAAAGCGCTGCTTTGAATTCTGTCCAGCTGACCAGCTGCTCACACCACTGGATAATTTTCTTGCCATAGTAAAAAAAAATATCATATTTTTAAATGATTACATTTATTTATAAACATAGGTGTCTTTAAAAAAAAAAACACTATCAATAACAACAACAATGTTCCAATGTTACACCAAAGTTTCACCTCACAACCATCTTGAAACACCTGCTGGCTTTGTCGTCCAAGTAACTGTTAATTTCAGTGGTCACTGGTACATAAAATGTAAATAATGCATTTATAGAAACCAGTCAAATTAGACTTAAAAAGAAACGGTTGCTGAGCAGGTCTAGGTTCTTTTCCTTATAATGTTCTTTAATTTCTTTCACTTACCTGCAGTCCTGAGCTGGTCTTTTTCTGGGACAGATGTTTTCAGAGACATATGTTTTCACTTACCTGTGAAAATCTTTTGAAAGTAGTTGCTGTGGCATGGGTATTGCTTTAGAGTTCAAAAGACTATTGCTTTATGACAGGTTTCACTCAGTTTGACATTTTGCACACTACATATCAGTTCTGTATAATAATATCATATAAAAATGAACAGTACTATAAATGTTGTGACTGCAGGATATAATTAGTGACCAGTTAACTGCACTTCATGACCAAGCTTGACTAGCTTATGAAAATGAAGATATACTTTTCCCAGTTGCAGTTGGCTCTGTTACAAACCAAGGCAAAGCTGTGGATAGGAATACAAAGTTAATCCTAATGCCACAGAATCTATATCTATATGTATATATTGTCAAGGAAAGTTTGAATATTAGTAGTGCTACAGAGCTAACAGCTTCCCTTCAAAATGTCAAAAGACTACTTTTCCACTATCTATTCAATTTTGTAAAAGACGCAGAACATATTTTTTCATTCCATCACTTCAACCCAGAGTCAGTCAACTGCTAAATACGGCACTTAAATTCATTAGACATTGGCTCATAAAGATAGCAATTATTTGAAGTCCTATGCCTCCATCCGGTTAGTGCAGGAGTCAATTAGGGTGAACAACTGAATGTTAACTGGCTCATTAGATGGTGGGAAACAAAGCAAATGCCACATTTCCATAGGAATATTGCTAGTTTGCTTACTGGAGAGTTACCCAAAAGAGTCTTTTAAATAAGATTTCGGATAACCATACAGAAAATTTAATGACTAAATATTCCCGATTAAACAGTGCTGCATCAACGACTGCCTGATCAGTTGTTAGTGAAATGAGTGTTTTTTCTTCTGTGTTGAAATACTAAGAACACACA
>VUQG01026249.1:0-12501 GCA_015106755.1 Etia nguti | reverse complement strand
GAAGAGAAAAAAAACTTTTTTTTTTTTTTCCAATAAAAAAAAAAAAAAAAAAAAACCCAAACATCTTCGCAGATAGAGCACCCTGAAACATGTCTCCTCTGCTGAATAAATGATAATGTTAAACGAAATAACCGACATAATGACATACATAGCAACAAAAAATAAATAAAAATCCCGACTCACTGTTTCCATACTGTGACATCAGTTCATTTCTGCCAACCTGCTGCTTAGTGAAAATGAGAAAGAAGCGTTGCAATGCCCTCTGGTGGTTAAATCATTTCAGCTGTGGAGACTGAAGGAGCAGTAGAAGCAAAACGTGAATCATCATTACTCATACAAGCTGTAGACTGCAGCTCTAATGCTTCAGCAGAGGAAGAGAGGGAAGGCTGAAAACATGAGAACTGGAGAGAGGAGGCTGCATATCGTGGCGGGGGAAAGCTGTTATAACACCCTCAGTAAAAATCACAGTGACCATAAATATCATAAACAGTTCATAGTTATCTAATTCAACCTTTATTTATAAAAGGGAATTGTCTCTGATGTACGTGATTAAAGTAACATGAACTTTTTGTGTTAAGGTCAAACCCTTGAGTCACACAGCTTAACAGGGATTAGTTTCCAAATGAATATGGATAAAATTATGAAGCATTAGACCAATAATAATAGTTTTAATAGTTTTTCTTCTTTATGAAGTCAAACAGGGAACCTTAATTCTTGCAGATTATGATTGATTTGAAATATTATAGTAGGATTACAGCTGCCTAATGAAATAAACTAACCTTGATTTATTCTGTCATCACAGACGAGGTGAGAAACTGCATCACTAAGCCCAGCCAGCACCTTTGTGTGAAGTGTGTCATTTCTGCACAGCAGTCTCCTGGAGAAATGTGTGGGAGGCAGAATGTGTTGCCATGCATTTAACAGCAACAGCACCCCACAGAGTGAGAACAAGAATATATTTCTTAGGGACACATTGCATGAAGTGTGCCTGTTTCTTTAATGGCAACTGGCATTGTTGAATTATTTGTCCAGAGGATGTCCTTTTACAATCTCTCTCTCAGTACAGAAACATTGGGTGTTTCTGTCTTTCTCTATATGCACTTAATACCTCAGGATAAGAAGAGATTTCCAACCACTCCGTGCATGAGCTGAGGAAATGGAACCAGAAGGATAGTATTTATTTTTACCAATTTTAATTTGTGTGTGTGTTTGATCATCTGCATAAAAATATGAATAAGTGTAGGTAACAAAAGTGTGGAAGCAAAAGTTTTGCTTTTCTACCCTTACAGAGGATTTCTGATCCATTTTCACTAATCCCACCTCTGTTACTAAAGAGCAGGGAAATAGTTTTCTGAACTGACCCTTTAAAAAGAGGCTGCTCCATAATATCTCACTTCATCTCACTTCACACTCGCTTCATCTGTGCCATTCTTACTAACATAATGCAGTCTATAAACTGTAATCCAAGTCATTACACCAAACCAGTTTAAAATTATTGTCATCTGCAAAAGATGTTAATGCTTTTAGAAAAGTTTGTCTTCAAAGTCAGACAATTCATCGACCTGAAGGCAGATGAAACATTGCTGAGAAATCACCTTTAACCAGCGAAGGACACTGTTGCCTAAAAGGATTAACAAAGAGATGGTGGAACGCACCAGAGATCTACCAGCTCTGTGAATGGAGACATGGGGCAGCGTCTGAAGCTGGCAAAGCACACGCAAACACATAAATCTCATCAACACAGAGAGACAGACACACACACACACACATAACATACAAAGCTGCTATTCTACTCATGTACAAACAGTCTCCCCTACACCCTCCCTACCCTCCAACATCTGATAAACTAGACACCTAATCAGAATCTTTGGGGACCCCGGGCCTCCTTTTGGAGTATGCAGACCAGGCAAATACATTAACTCAATTTAGAGTTTGGGATTAAGGGCCCACCCCTCCCCCTTTATGAACACACACACACACACACACACACACACACACACACACACGTAACATCCCTCCTCTTTCTCCTTACTCTGCCTTTCCTCTATCCCTCATCTCTCTTTTTGATGGGATCAGCTGAGTGCTACATTCTCTTCTTCTTTTTCTTCTCTTGCAACCTCTCTCTCTCGCTCTCTCTTTCTATCTCTATCTGTCACACTCTCTCGCTCTCTCCCTCAGGGGACCAGGGTGCATGGACTCTATAGTTATGGGCCGGGGCCATCTGTCAGCGTGCACATTCACACAGCCACCAGAAGGCCGCAACATGTGCAGATTTAAATGGAGAATCCAACTTTCCCAGGACACACAGTCCTGACCCCGGCAGCCGCTGCAGCTCCCCCTCCTCTTCATCCTCCCTCCCATCACCCTGTGCCTCCCTCCTCCTCCTGTTCTTTCCTCCATCCCACGTCCGTGACCACTATCCAGCATCCATAAAATACAGACCCCACCCACCTGCCACACCCTCCTCCACCAACACCACCAAGAAATACTGTCTGCATTTGAATCAGTGAATTAAAGTCCCCCACCCAAAACCTCCTGGACCAATCAGGCCCTAACTCAACACACCCCAAATAAGTGTTTGCATGCGTGCGTGTTTGTGTGTGCACATTGTAATGACTGAGCACCATGCACAAGCACCGTCTTTACACATAATGATGGATTTCCACCTTACATAGCAGCTGATGGAAAAAGAGGGGAGGTTAAGGAGGAGGTGGGCGGAGGGTGGGGAGGGGAGAGAAGGGAATGAAGGCAACACTGGTGGGTGTGTGAGAAAGGGAGCGATCAGCTGATTGGTAAAACTGATCATGAAGGAGAGGGAGAAAGGATGGAGGGGAGTGTTAGGCAGCAGTGTGTGTTGTTGGATGTGGGCGTGGGGGGCATGGGGTGGGAGGGTAACAGGATTGGTCTTGTCTGTGGGACCCATGGGGAGGACAATAGGAGCGGCGGGGGTAGGGTGAGTGTCACACGCTTTTGCTTTGTGGCACGGTCAACAGGCGTGTGCCACGGGTGTCGTCTCGCCTCCCCTTCGCCTGCTGTCCAACTCCTGGGGAAGCACCGGCAGCCATGAGAACCAGGGCCCCAGGGCCTTTAATGAGGGGCGTGCTGTTTCTTATCAAAGATGGACAAGCCATCATTACAATTATCATTAGAAGCTGCACAATGGAGTATACCTCCCTTAGCTATGGATGGGAAAATCCTCCAGCAGACCAAAGGAACTGATGGCGGCAGTGGGGGGATGACATTTCTTTTTTTTAAGGGTACAAAAAGTGTGTGCGAATGTGTCATTTTAATGAATTTGCAACAGTTTCTCCTCATTTTGTGCATCTGCAACTTTTTTTCAAATCATTTCAAATAGGTCATACATGAGCGAGAAAGCCAACATCTGATACCATTTTGTAAAGTTTTTACCTTGTGCATAAATAAAAAATTTAGACTGAGAAAACCCTTTATGTATTTATTTTCACTTTTCAAAATGTTTCTAATCACAAAACTAACTAATAAAATTAAGCAGAATAAGAAGAAAGAATACATTGAACAAGATCTCTGCTAGGGCTCTTATGATATCGAATTTACACTTCACATTTACGATGACCAAAAAAATCCACAGTGACAATGTTTATATTTAACACAAAATGCAAGGACATGGAGATGGTGAGATACTCTTTTACCATAGCAGTAAAAAAAAGAAACTTACAAAAAGAACAATTACACAGTTGCTTGCGATGATACTATATGTGCATTACTGCAAATTATAGAAATTTCAGTGTTGATCCAACATTTTGTGGAAGCTGCAGCAGTTATTGTGTCAGGTTTTTTTCTTGGATACATCTTTACCACAGGGCAGTCAAACAAGGCCAATAGAGTGAAATTGCTCAAATTCAGTCATATACATGAATTTCAGCTTTTTCGACCACTCTTCCTGGCAGTTTGTCAAGCTTTATCTCGCTGGATATGAAAAATCTGTCAATGGCTGGGCCACTCCAAAACAGTTAGGTACTCACTATGACTGGAAACTCTATGGAGTTTCCTGTGCTGCATGCTTTAGTTGATGGACAGGTGAAGTGTTGACCTGGTCATCTTCCATTTAAGAGCTCATGTTACTCAAGGTTGGATTTCCCATATTGGGAAGATGTACTGCTGACCATGTGCTATCAGTCAGCACAGTTGGAATATGAAAACCAAGAGGATAGTACAAAGGTGTTGCTCTGAGTGTTCAAGCAACATGTTGATATTTGTGTCAAGGCTGGCTGTGTAGCAGGCAGTAGGACCCAAACGCAAGACTCAGAAACACGAGGGATAAACTAAAAGCAGTTTTATTTCACTTGAACTTCGTACAAAATGATCCAAGTTAGAAAACAAGGAAAACCAAGTCTACCACTCTTCAGGGAAAGCACACTGCTAGAGAGAACAAAATAAAGAGCAAGGGAACACTGATAAATGCAAACACAGGATAATGAAAGGATGGGAACACAGGTGGGAACACAGGTGGGGATAACTAACATAATGACCATGGAGGAAGTAAGACTAGACACAAGATACAGGGGAAACCAGACATTAAAATAAAAAAGAGAAAATAACTGACACTGAAAGCCAGACTAAGACATACAAGCTTTATACAAACAGGAGACACAACATGAAGGCCAGAGAGAAGGAACAGAGCGGGAATACGCAACTGGTAAACAAGCTCTCGTTAGCTAAATACACAGATAACCCGGACGTAACAGAAAGCCCAAATGTCAACAATAATGCTGACATTGGAACCAAGAAACCAAGAATAATAAAAAAATACATAACCAGAGAAACCTGGGCCACCGACAATTTGTTTCCAGTATTTAATATCTGTAGTTGATTTGTTATCTGAAATATTACTAATAAATGCCTTTTCTAGTTTTTGTAGTTCACTTTCTTTAGCGGGCAAAAAGGAGTTACAAATTTGTAGGATTTTTCAGAAAAGCGGGTTATTGTCTAGTGTTTGCCAGACACTATGCTTCTAGTCAAAGTAGCTCTTTTTTGACTTTCTTTTCATACTTGTGACGGCATTGGATATCTGTGTTCTTGCATGTCAAGATTAGTTTACAGCTGCAGTGCAAGTATAAAAAAAAAAATTGAAGTGACCATTTGGGCTCTCATCACATCCCTGATTAAGGACCTGCTTAATAATTCATTGGCTGTAATAACCAGCTCTCTTAAGGATCATAATGTTTTCAAATTTCCTTCATTTTGCGTAGTTTAAAATTCTGCTTTAAGCTTTACAAATGGCTTGTATATAGTTATTTTGATCCACAACTTACACAGTTTTTATCATGGGTGCATAGAGTTCATCAGAATTATGCCCTGACATAGAGTGTGTATTGTGGAATCTTCAAATCATTTCAGTTCAGTTCAGTTTTATCAATATAGCGCTAAATCATAGCAAAAGTTCCCTTAAACTGCTTTATATTGTAAGGTAAAGACCCTACAATAATGCAGAGAAAGCCCCAGCAATCAGATAAACCCCTATGAGTAAGCACTTGGTGACAGTGGGAAGGAAAAACTCCCTTTTAACAGGAAGAAACCTCCAGCAGAACCAGGCTCAGGGACAGGCAGGCATCTGTCACAGGGAGACACCAATTCACGTGCTACAGATGAATCCTAGTCACAGATTATTTAAGTAAGAAAAGCAAAAGCAAAATAAGAAATTCCAGTTTACCCTATAAAATGACATTTACATTTGGGTCATGTGATTACATATATCGTCACAGGATTTGGGGAGTTTGTGTTTTGATACTTTAAAGACTGTGAATGGTCAATAGCCAATATACCCACTCAATTCTGGCTTACTTTGTATTTTCAAGTGCTAAGTTGCACATACCTGAGAAACTGAAAGTGAAAATTGTAATAACAACTACATTGCGGACAAAGTTACACAACACTAAGATACAAGGTGCAGTTCATTATTTTGATAATACCGTATCATACAGTTAACTAGCAGACATATAGCTAAACTTCATATAAATGGTACTGTTTAACCCTTTAAAGCCTGAACCATGAGATAATTTCCAGATTTTTTTAAATGAAGTGTTTATTGAAACTTCTACATAATTAAAAAAAAAATAGATATAATTTGCATACATGAGTTTTAATTTGTACCATATTTAATACATCTAACATTGTTTAGTTTTTTTGCAAAAAAATGTATTGTGCAAGTTATTTACATTTTTTTTTTCAATGGAAAAAAAATCACACTGATGATGTAGAAGTCTCAAAAACTGTATGTATCAAATATGATACACACTAGGTGTTAAGGGGTTAACAGCGTAATCGAGGTGTAGTTTATAGACTGTAGCTCTGAACTGACGGGGGGGGCCGTCAAATACATAGAGAATAAGTCTTAGTTGATAAGATAAGTGTAATTACCTGACGAACGACTGATAAACTGTGCTGATTTTATGGTTTCTGTCCAAAGGTTTAAATAAGGATCTCATTTTACATAATATGATACTCACAGTGTCTCTTTCAGAGTGAAAAAAAGTCTAGGCTGGGATTGTACCTTTAAAGTAAACAAAAAAGGAGCACACTGAAGATTCAGAGGGAGCTTCGATCCCTGCGTCTTCTGCAGTAAGTTAAAAACGATCACACTAAATCTTTCAGTTTGTCTTTCTCACTTTCTGGGGGGGCTGGCAGTCAGATTTGTCCAGGTTACCGTGTCATGCACTGTAGCCCAGTTTTGAATTTGTCATCATTAATGTTTGTCCAAAAAACGTGTCGCTCCACTGTGGCCTTTCTCAAGTGTCTCCTTCAAATTCTTTTTAATGCTCTTCACTGGCCTCTGGCCACGAATGCAGGGAGCATTGTCATGTTGCTAAAGGTGGAGGCAATGTAGGGAGGAGGTGTGTGTGTGTGTGTGTGTGTGTGTGTGTGTGTGTGTGTGTGTGTGTGTGTGTGTGCGCGCGCACAGAGGGTGAGGGGGGGCATGACGCTGCAGCAGTGGCAGCTGGCGGCCCAGCTTGCAGGGGCCATCTCTTCACAATGGAGTCTTCCCTCGGGGGCCAGTGATTTAGGACAGGGCTCTCTGGACAGGCCCCTGAAGAGGGGAAGAGAGGACACTGGCTTTGGAGAAACACATTCGCCCTCTCTCTCTTTCTTTCCACCTCTACCTCCCCTCCTTTTTCGTGCCTTGTCCTCTAAAGCTTCCCTGCTGGTTCCTGTACAGCCCCCCCCCACACACACACTCTTGACACAATCCCATCATCCCACCATGGCTAAGCTCTCTCCTGGGACGAACAGGCAGGCCTCTGGACGGGGAGCATTCCTGAGGTGTAGCACACTAATGTTCACTGGACACAATAGGGGACGACAACAGGTGCGTGTGGATCCTCTGTCGTCCAGCGGCAGCTGAGAGATAGGAACACGGGGCTATTATGGCACCATTATCTGCTACTGCTCTACCAGTGGGCTGTTGGAGCTCTTTTCTCCAACAAAAACAAGGCTTTTTATGTGTAACCTGGTCTTGTACCCACCCAGCTCCAACAAGCCTCTCTTTCATGCTACTACCCCAGCTAGCACCTGCCACCCTGACACTCTCCAAAAAAGCCTAGCAGCCACTTAACCATATTCAGTTCACTCGAACCCCAGCTGCAAGAAGACCTAAGCTCACTTGTTTAAAACATCTACCACTTCACACCGGAGCTGCAAAAATGATCCAGACAGCCACCTCTGTACACCACCCACCCCCCGTCCCTCCCTACTACGTCCCTCTGAATTATGTTATGTCTCAAATGAGCAGTCATATAGCAGATTGTTTGGTGCACCCACTTGATATAACTGGTGACAATGCCTCTAACAAAACGAGTGTCCTGGGGGGATAGGCAGTATTTGGTTACTGCATCCCTGATCTCTGCCCCATTGTGGTGGGCTCTGGGTCCCATAGAAGGTTGAAAGGGGGTTTGAGGAGGGGGACATGTGCACATATGTGAGCCCACAATGCAGGTGCCTACATCTGTTCATTTCTGGGCAGATGCTCGTGGTTGTAGAGATAGAGAGGGAGAGAGTTAGAGAGGGAGGGGAGATGGACTTCCTCCATTTATTCTCTCATCATTCACACTGGTGATTAAGCTTAAACGGAAAAAAATAAGAATAGAGCTAAGAATGAAAAATGATGTGTTGCACCCCTTCTGGGGGAAAAAAGAACATTATATGTTTGAATTTCATATACTATGCAGCTCAGATTGTTCTGGGTCTGTCTTTATGTTTTGGCCCAGGCACCAGTTCAGGGAATGCTCAGTGCTATAGCATAACCAGTATTTGAGCATGCTTTGAGCTTTCTGGCAGCCATTTTGCTTCTTTTCTTTCTTTCTCAAAATAGCAATTCCACCAGCACCAGTTTCCTCCTAATCCCATCAGAAAGATGAAAAATGAAAGGAAGACAAGGCTCGGCCATGCAATAAACTCTGTGAGGCTGTTCTTGCTTAGCATAAAATGCTACCGACAAAGCTAACATGCATTTGAACAGGTAATATTTACAAAGTTCATAAACAGCATCATGTGACTGCTAATTAGCACTGAACACCAAGTACAGCTCTTGATTGATTTTGCAGATATTTGGTAAAAAATTTGAGGAATAAAAATGATCATGTGATCTTAAATCTAGGTGAAATTTAAGGGCATCTAGTATTTCACACTTTAATATTAATAACCATTGTTAATAAAGGGTAAACTAATTAGTTACTGTCAGCAAAGAATAAATGTGTTCATCTTTATTAATATGTTAATAATTTGTTTGTAAACTTTCTAAAACCTTCACTTGGCATCACTGTAAAGCGGCAACTGATATTAAAAAATAATAATAATTTAAATGGTCTATAAGTGTCATTTGTTTTAATGTAATAAAGTTGCAATTGATGTTTACAATAGCAGATTATCAGTCATTCCAAATGATAGGCTCGCCCCCTCTATTAAATGTTTAATGGCTGCTCTATAAAACAGTAAATAGTTCTCTTTCCAAACATGAACAAAACAGTCCATGTTGACTTGTTCCACTGCATCACAAATAACGGTTCAATTCAAGGCAACACAACAGGTCAAAAGCCAAAAATGGCAATAACATTGGCAATCATTAACAAACATGTGATATAGTATATAAGATGCTATGCGTGCAACAATAGTTGTCTAAAATCTTTAGAATGTAACAACTATGATACATAAAATTGTATATTATTACACAAACTAATGAAAAATGAAAAGAAATTAGAACATTGCTACTACATGAGTAAACTTTTCATCATTTGTTAACAGCAAAAGAGCAATTTATCACTTAACAATGGTTAATGTAAAGTCATACTAAAAGTCAGGAGATTTCCAAAATCATGAGGGTTCATTGCCTCCCGCCAACCATGAATTTTACAACAGACCTTCCCATGATTGTTTAACATGTCAGTCATGACTTACAGCCTGAGACTCGTGGCCATGCCGTGTCATTTTTCTGAATTTATGATATAGTTTTAGTCCCTGAAAATACTTACTGGTTGACTCCTTTCAGCTAAGAACATGAAAGTGAAACTGCAGTTTCCACTGGCTCATCAAAATTGGACAACAGAAAACTGGAGAAACCTTTCCTGATCTAGTGAGACTTGATTCTGCTGTGACATTCAAATGGTACGGTCAGAATTTGGGATAAACAACATGAAAGCATAGCTCCATCCTGCTATGTATCAATGATTCAGGCTGCTGGGAGCAGTGGTGTAATGGTGTGTACCAAACTGCCAGACCATGTCCATCCCTTTATGACCACAGTATACACATCTTCTGATGGCTGTAAACGTTGCCGGTTGACCATGTCACCATGTCACAAAGCTCAAATCATCTCAAACTGGTTTCTTGAACATGAAAATGAGTCGACTGTATTCAAACAGCCTCCACAGTCACCAGGTCTCAATCCAACAGATCCCCACTGGGATTTGGGTGGAACGGGGGATTTACATGACCAATCTGCAGCTGACGAATCTGCAGCAACTGTGTGATGTTATCATGTCAGTACGGACCAAATTCTCTGAGGAATATTTCAAGAAGCTTGTTGACTTTAGGCCTCAAAGAGTTTAGGCAGTTGTGGAGGCCAAAGGGGTGCAGCCCAGCAGCAACAGGGTGTAACTGATGAAGTGGCCAGTAAGTACACTGTCTATCTCCCTTCTTTTATGATACTCTGAAAGTGCGTATTGTTTCATAGCGCTTACGGTATAATTTGTGTTTCCCAGTTGTTACTCACTCTAAATTCAGAAGACTTAATTGGGAAATTGCACTGTATAAGTCACAAAGTCACATAAAGCCACTTAAATATAATTCACCCTATTTTCTTATTCACTACACTCCCATATCAAACCACATTAAACCAAAAGCAGAATTATAATCTGTTTAAAAAGACTTTACCTGTTTTTACTCATTGAGTGCCTCTAATTTTATTTTTTAACCCTACATCCATGTATGTATCCTCTTGACTGTGTATATTTTGTCTGTTTGTTGTTAATTCCTGCTGTCAAGGTATTTATATTTTATTCCTGCACATTCGGCGTGGAGCACCCATAATTTCGTTGTACACGTACAATGACAACAAAGGCCAATTTTATTCTATTCTATTATTATCGTTGCGGTTGGACAAAAAAATATTATAAAAACAGACTGGACTTTAATGCACTTTGCTATGTGAATTTCACCGGATTTCTTATTATTAACTTTTGACAACTAATGACAATAAGTTTATATTTATTAAAGGTTTTGTGATTGTTTAACCCTTCGCCTACTCGTCATTACGGTAGGACCGTGGGTGCGTGCATTAACATGAGTATATGTTTTGGGTAAACGTGTGTCTCACGGTATCAGTTGTGGATTTATCGATTTTATTCTTAGGGACCCGCGTGTGTTGTGGTGCGTCACCCCAGGGTGCGCAGCAGATGTGTTTTTATAAACACTGGCACGCGACTGGCCACGTACAGCTCGCTCTTTACCTCCCCCTTAGGTCCCCGATGCCTACACACACTTGCAGGCGCGTCTCTGGGCCCCCCACGTAATTACTGCCGCACTCTTCCCATAAACGTAAACTCAGCACGTCTCCACCAACAGCGAAGTATGCAAATGAGACAGCAGGCCGGACAGGGAGCCTCGAAGAGCCGTGGGAAGCTGTGCGGAGCCTCGCGGAACCCCGACGAGCCCTGGGGAAACGCGGGTCTGGCCTGTGGCCCCCTTTTCGAGCAGCTGGCCACAGTAATCTGATCTGGACACAAAGGAGCCTGTTGATCTCTGTGTCTGAGCAGGTAGAACAGGCGGACCTGAGAGAAGGCAGTCCAAGCCTCCTCTGAAATCGCAAGTCTCCAAAGGGCCTTAAAATGCTCCGAATCTAATAAATGTATAACAAAACTAAATTCTGATGGGATGGACTTTCAAACTGGATATAAAAACACACGTAAAGTCACACAAAGGAATTGTATTTCTCCATATTGTTGCTAAGGTGTTTTTCCCCCCTAAGCATCATGAAGGACCTGGAGGAGGAGTGCGTAATAGCATCTCTCACGAGCGTGCCGATTCAAAACCTGCCACTTCCTTTAGGCTTTCAGCGCTTGCACGGGTGGCCTCTATAAGACCCCTCCTCCTCCTCCTTAGCCCCCCTCAGCTGCATCCAGCAAGAGAACATTGATTCTGCACCTTTTCCTTTTCATTCGGGGGACTGAACCACCAACCCTAGCAGCATCATGTGTGCATCTTTGACTCCAGGTTAAATCTGCAGTCATATTTTCTGCAGTGATGAGACATTAGTATAAATAATCAGTTGATCATCACACAGCATCACCCTCCCTCCTCCCCTTCCCCGATCATCGCTTCTTATGATCGATATCGTGTGATGCTCGCTGTGTTTACGTTCCCACGAGTGACCATGTGGTGTCTCCTCTTCTGGGACCAAGAAAGGAAAAAAAAAACTCTCCTGCTTCCCCCTCGCCATATGGCCCCGGAGGGCCCATACCGTTACAGGTCCTTATACATGCTTCCAGTTGATTGTAGATGGAGCCCAGCGGACAGAGGCGCATAGAGACGTGCGCTTCAGGCCGGAGGAGGGAGGGAGGGAAGCAGGGAAATAAACGTCGTTTTCTGGATATACAGGGGAGGGGGAAGTTAGTGGCAGATGGCTTGTAAGGGTCTGTCCGCGTCTGAAGGCGTGTCGTGGTCCTTCACTGAAGACCCCCTTCCTCCTTCCCCCCTGCATTCACAAT
The DNA here is from genome assembly GCA_015106755.1 of Etia nguti. Classification (NCBI taxonomy): domain Eukaryota; kingdom Metazoa; phylum Chordata; class Actinopteri; order Cichliformes; family Cichlidae; genus Etia; species Etia nguti. Next base: position 268 of record VUQG01026249.1, on the reverse strand, counting down.
CAATGGAAATTAAAGCGCAGAGAATGGATGAATAGTCAGACCCCGAGTCACCCTTTTTTGTTTGACGCAGCTACTGGTGGGCAGGAGTTAAACTACAGCAGCCCCCTACAGTAGCACTTTAGTTAAACAGCCAGAGCTCAGTCAGCACCATCTTTTCGATGGACAGTGTCCTAATTGTGTTCTCTGTTTTTTGTGTTTCGTTTTGTTTTTGGTTGTCGTCGGTGGGGTTTTTTTGTTGTTGTTTTTTTTTTTTTGGGGGGGGGGGGGG